>KQ962246.1:264175-291600 GCA_001563735.1 Leucoagaricus sp. SymC.cos | reverse complement strand
GTCTACCGGGCGACATGAACTTACCTGTAGCCGTTGATCGACAAGTCAGACACCTTCTCAACAAACTGACCACAGAAAACTTTGAGTCCACTTCTGATCAAATCATCGAGTGGGCAAATAAATCAGAGCACGAGAAGGATGGCAAGACACTTATTCGTGTTATCCAGCTTGTGTACGATAAAGCGATGGACGATCCTGGGTGGTCGGACATGTATGCTAGACTTTGTCGAAAGATGATGGAACAGATAAGCAACAAGGTGCAAGATGATGGGGTCAAGGATTCGCTGGGAAACCCGTTAACGGGTGGTCAGCTATTCAGGAAGCATCTCCTGAACAGGTGTCGTGAGGATTTCGAGGGGAGTTGGGCAGACTCGAAGCCGAGTATAGCTGTTACTACTACAACAAAGACTGGAGAGGATCACGTCGGAAACGCGAACACTACAAGCCAAGAACGGGGAGACGAGACTGGGGAGATTGAACCATACTTTCAAGAAAGCTACGCTATTCAGAGGGCGAAGCGAAAAGGCGTTGCATTAGTCAAGTTTCTCGGTGAGCTATTCAAGTTGCGGATGTTGGGGGAGCGAATCATGCACGAGTGCGTGAAGAAGCTCTTGGGAAACGCCTATACACCCAAAGAGGAGGAGACTGATGCCATGCGCGAATCGTTCAAGGTAGTTGGCAAAGTTTTGGATACTTCCATGGCTCATGCGCACATGGACGTGTACTTCAGGCGTATGAGGGAATTGGCAGGCGTGTCATCGCTCAGCCCTCGAGCACAGTCTCAGCTGCAGGTCTGTGGTACAATTATTCTCTGACCACTTCCCCGGACTGATTTTCGAAAAGCAAGTGATCCAATTGCGGAAGAGAAAGTGGGTTATCACTACAACGTCATGTCGGAAAATCCCGAAAACAGTTATATTGAATTATTTCAGTTCTAATGGATTGTAGCTAACTTTCGGAGTTCTAACGGGTTATAACGCCCTGGGAACGGAGTTTCAACTTGATTAGTCAGCAGAAATAACATCTTTCAAATATTTTCGAGTGGGCGCCCTCTGGGCGTTATAACGACATATAATGCTGTTACTGACATATTTAAATGCATTATAATTCCCTAAGGTAGCTCAGGGTCGAGTGGGATATTATAATGCATTGTAATGCATTATTTTGGTTTTCGGCTTGTCCCGACACACCACCACTCACTCGAAGCTCGATCTCGGATCAAACGCGTCACAGTAACCTCAACTCAGCCATCCTCGAGTTTTTCAGTGTCTCCGGACTTCCGTTTTCCTTGGTTTCGTCATCCCGTTGGAAGAAAGTACTCAACTTGGCCGATCCGTCGTATGCACCTCAGGATCCAGATCAACTCGAGGAATCAACCATTGTCGAAGCAGAAAGCATTCGTTTGTCCTACTTGGCCGCTCTGAAGGATCAATGTGACTTGACTCTCTCGATCGATGGTGGTAATTCTCCCTTTCGAACGGTCCATGTCTCAACGGCCAGTGGGGAAGCTTATCTAATGCAAGTGCGCACGGTTGCGTCTCAGTCACAGGACGATGACTGGCTGAAGAAACTCGCCATGGAGGTGGGTCGTTTATAGACGGTTATGCTTTATATCCTCTTGTTATGACACGTACACGGTCACTAGGTTATTAATTCTATTGGCTCATCGCGATTCTCGGGCGTGGTGATGGAAAGCAACGCATTCATTGTTCGATCTCTCATAACTGCTGACTTACCAACCGTTATTCCTCTCTTTGATTGCCTCGAGCATGTGAGCAACACGATAGGAGATATCATTAAACTCGGCTACTTCCGAGAGTAGGTTATTGAATCCTCAAATTGTGAACCAGAAGCTGAACAAGTTACTAGGTGATCTCCACTGTCTGCGGAATAATCACCAAGTTCCAGAAGTCCCCTCTGGGTCTTGAAGAGTTAAACTTGGCCCGCGCTGAGCTAAAGATGACCTGCCGAGGTCTAGAATCTACTGGTAGAACGCGGTTTTTCTGCCGCACGGTCCCTTCAGCGAAATCTCTCGGCAGTCCAGCTGGTTGCTAAACGGGGAAGATCTGGCCTTTCAGTGAGCGACATAATCCCAGGTCATTGCCTTGATGCTTGGCCGATCCGTCAATAAATTATAACCAGGTGTATCAGAAAGTCCTATGCTCGAACCACGATTGATAAAGAGGCGACTAATTTCGAATTTGTGCTCGACCAGATTGTCAAGATAGGGACACTTGCCCTCCAGTTTTTGATTTGCCTGGAAGCACCAGAGGCGAGTGCGGCAGACGTGTATGTATTCTGGCATGCATTCGTTCGAGGCGTCTACAACACGGTCAATGCGCTGCCAATGCCCCAAAAAGTGAAAGAGCAAGCTAACATGTACTGAACGCTCGACACGAACAAGTGTTCGGTTCCGGAAAGTTTTCTAGTCAAGTCTACTTAGCGGCTGCGTACCTTGATCCTCGTATGTGACTTATAGTCAAGTTAGATGCCGATCTGGTCAGTACTAACACATTGTACCAGACATTCTGATGTCCGACTTCTTTCACCGAGATATGTTTGTTCATCCTGGACCTCGTAGCGACGTGAATTTATACTCTGGCAACCGAACGCTGAAATTTTCAAATCTGTCGCTTGCTGTCTGGTAACCATCGCCGAAACCGAGATACGCCACGGAAACATACTCGAGTTCACTTGCTGGAGGGATCAAGCGACAGAATTTAAAAAGCAGCAGCTTCTTGAGCTTAAGTCCTACTCCTTGCGAGAATACTCTCAACCATACCATTACGATCAAAATAGGAATGTGCAAGAATGGTGGGAAGGCTTAGGCGAACATCTCGTGGCTCCTCCTAGGATCCTTCCGGTGAGCTACGGTTCTCTAGCCGTGGCATGTGATGTCGTTAACAATTAGAATAGCATTTTGTAATGAAGACCTACAAGCTACGAGTTAGCTCAAGGGAAGGAGAATGGGATCCTCTTATATCTCCCCGGTACTATGCAGCACCACTGAGAAACAATATTTCCATGTCGGCTGCAGAAGCTGCTGTCCAAATACGGAATCATGACCGCGGACTTGAAGAAAAGGTGGGTCTGATATCGGACTGTCTAGTAGGATTTCTGATTTGATAGGCGTCTGAAAGAATCACTTGCGCGCATCTGCAAGAAGCCGCTTGCGATATCATAATTATAGGGAACGATTATCTGATCACGACTCGGGCCAGCCAAATCAATGTTCAGCCGCCTACGACACCACAGACGATGGTTATGACGTTCAGCTGATTGATTTCGGAGTTGAACCGCTACCAAATCAGAATTCGACTCCCGTTAGTGCGAGTTCTCCTGTGAATTTTGGCTCGGACCATCTAGTCACAACGTTCTCGACCGAACGCCCCAACCCTGGTGACGCTACTAACACGAAGATTCCACTGAAGGCAGAAGACAATGATTCTGAGCTCGAGCTCTAGTACTACGCATCTGCGGGAATCAAATTTAGAATACCCTTTTTAAGAGCAGAGAAAACTCAAAGCTTCAGAACACCTATTCAACTTTTCGACGACATTATCCATGAACAGATCTCAAGCTGCAACTGTAGATGCCTTGCTATAGAAGTGGCACATTCATTCGAAACTGATACACCTTATTATTTCCATCTTCAATGGAGCTGCCAGGTGTATTCAATATGCTGCCTGATTCGGGCATAGTAAATAGAAAGAACCAAGTAAAGGCGTTATTGACGGCACATACTGGATATTCGGGTCATAAGGTTGTAGTCGTAGTTTTCCGAGACGAAACGAGATGATGGAGCAAAGACTTGATAGTGGCTTAGAGATAATGTCACCTGCTCCCTCGCTGTGCCACTATAAGAGTCTAATGAAGGAGTGTCAAATGAAGAATAAATCACTCAATAAGCCAACTTGCTTCCAGAAAACTGTCAAAGCTGTCAAAGATCTATCGAATCGTTGAGATTCGGGGTAGGGACGGAAATGCAAGCTCGAGGTAAAGAGGAGGCGCATTGAGCGAGAGAAATGAGTCCGCACAGTCCGGGGCATCTTTTTCTTTTCGAGGATGAATGTAAGTCCGGGCAATTATATCTCTAATGGAGTAGTGGTCTGACAATGTATTTTTGGTATAACACAAGTGTATCGCGAGTTTCTGCGTGAGCTCGGAAACTTCTCCCAGATACTAAAAGACCCGAGGACGACGACAGCAGAGCTTTCCCTGGGCCCGAGATGCGTGAAGTACTGAGTACGTCCTCTGCAAGTTATCTCTTAGCGGGCGCTGAACCACGATTTCTGACATGAAATTTAATCAAAATACAGCAGGAGCAGCATCAGCGAGTGGAGGTCCTAAAGTTCACTCATCTTATAAGCGGGCCTGCAACAGAAGAGTGTATATTCGTGAGTGGGAATGAGTTATTCAGGGTGTTAAATCTACCGTAGTGTACCAGATTTCGCCAGTCGAAGCGACAATTGGAGAGTACAAGAATGAATGATTTACGAAAACACATAGTCTTCAGATTACAATTATCGAGCATTTGCTTTCGAGCGAGGTGACGAAATTGGATTACTTACAGGAAACAAGGCGTGTATTCCACCGACTGAGTGAAAACGGGGACGGACTTTGGGTAGCGCAGTCACCCGGTGGCACGGTGCTGTGACGGCGCAAGACTGTACTGGCGATTATGCAGGTCCCTAATAGCATTAATTGTCGAAGTTTAGTGGTACGTCGCTCTCCTCTTCTTGATAGCGTCAGCCTAACTACCCGCAAGTGTAAGCCTGGTCGTCTATTCTTAGGGTAGTAAATAGGAGTAAGCAATGGTACATGAATACTGACGAAGCTAGCTTACATCTTATCTCCCGACTTCCATCTCCTGCATCATTGTACCTCGATACACGTATCTCTCCCTCTCTCGCTAATAGATCGCTTAGACCCCGCTCTCAGTGAGTAGTCGAAGTTGTGATTTATTGTCCTAGTAAGCCCTCTGCGGGCTTCCAGCAGACGTACTCAAGCAATCTATTTGGCCCGAGTTTCTAATAATCCCACCGGAAATGAATGCTTTCATTTCCTCTTCGTCAGGGAACTCTGGAGATCTCCGAAGGGTCTTCCGTTCAAATAATTTTATTTCGCCTCCAAGGTCATTGGCACAAAAATGTCCTTTCCCTGCCTCATACCTAACTGGACATCTTCTTTCTGGCGCAAAAGATCCTCACTAGTCAAATCACTTGCATCGTCTGTACAGCACATTGTTTGGCGAATTCTTTGCATCCATTGATTGTTTCCCTTCATTTTCACTCCTATTGGTGGAAAGTCAACTTACCATTGATAGGAAACAGGCTCTTAGTTTCTCCTCTTGGACTTGATCCGTGGTTGGCGATCGACCTCATTTCACGATCGATCTAAGTAAGTTGGGTTTTCTCCCTTTTCTCCCCCTCAAACAATCAGATACTTCATGGGCTTGAAATGGACCTTCAGATGCCTTCCAACGCTGACTTTTGTTCTGTGTCGAGCTTGATATAATGTAAGCATAATAGACAGTGATCTTGGACCCACTTGTGTTCTCGGGGAAATTCTGAAGCTGTGTCATTTCAGTAAATCGCGTTGGCAATTACAGACAGGAGGAAGAATAAACAGTCCAAATTCACACTGAGACGAAGTTGCCTTCAAATTTTCGGTCAGTCAGAAGCTTGTGTTCCGCCGTGTGTTTGAGCATTGTCTGAAAGAGAGGGAGATAACTGCGGCGTAGTTTAGCTCGGGGACTTGGAGAAGGTTTGCGGTTCGAATTACTGGTGGGACTGATTTTGAAGGTTCTGAATTCGTGTTCGGGATGAGAGGCGGAGCTCCCAGTAATCTACGTTTTGAAAGTTTCTGCGGAGCCTTGAGGAGATTGAGGTCTGCATCCACGATGTGTTGCGTAATCTGTAGAGAGGAGGCCAATGGGTGATAGGCGATGGAGCGAATCAAGGACGTTGGATCGAGTAGTCATTGTTCATCATATGCTGAGTTGGCAGTTAAAATGAGAGTTTAGTGAAAGCAAGGAACCCGGCACAGCTGCAGGGGTAGCAGATTCTTTGCATGATTGACGTATGGTCGAAGCCTACATGATTACGAAGGGAAAAACTGAAATATATTATGAATTGTAGATGTACACCGTGAATCAGTGGATGGTGTGAGCTTTGTTCTAGTCTAGTCGTCGCAAAGACACGAGCAAAATTTAATGACCGAGCCACATTGCAAAGTGACCGGTGTTGAACGATCCCAACCCTGATTACACACCATAGCTGGACACCTCACATCTCGCCATTTCTATCCACACTCTCAATTCCAACCTCCAGCTCCTCTACAATGAGTCGCGTACGCCTTTCCCTGACTCCGTATGATGAGCAGGGTGCTCCCCGCGTCCACGAAGAAACGGGCCAGCCGCGTAGGGTAATGGTCGAAGGGGAAGTGAAAATCAGTCACATCGACGAAATCACTGCCCAGAGCCAGGAAGAGCTCTTTGAGCGTTTGGAATAGGGCGAAGAGAGAAAAGTTGAGAACTGTGTCTGGGAAGCATCGGTGGAGGAGATGGAGTTATGGAGAAAACAGCTGATCATCGCAGAAGTCTTCATTTATGAAGAACACAGTACGTCCGTCGATGTGGAAACACCAGTGAAGGAACCGCTACTAACAAGGTGTCTGCCATCCTGGTCAGGTCGTGTTAAAGTCATACAAGCATACCAGGCCTTCACAGAGTTGAAGGCAAACCCGAGCACTACACAGGAGCAGCTGATAGACGCACTCATCCATGAAACGCACTGGGTAAGTCGCAGACCTTGGTTGGAGAGAGAGAAAGATTGAAGGTTGTCCCAGTGGAACATATACAAAACGGCCAAAGCACTGCGGGTCCGAGTGGAGTCCCTACCGCCCGAAGAAATAAGGTACGTTGTCCTTCTGATACCGTCACACGTAGACATCTGACCAAAGGGACCAGGCATAGTGCTGGTGTTTTATTGGAGGAGGCCCTTGACAAGATGACTTTTGATGTTCCTCCTCTTGTACTTCCAGACCGAGAGAGTTGAAGGAATACAGATTGACAGTCACTGATTATTCAGGGCAGAATTGTGATCGTGCTACAATATCCGTTTCACTGCAATTGCGCTCGAGCTATCCTCTTGACTACGACTTGGACAATGGGATCAAAGGTGTTTGATCAGTGCCAGATGTTGCTGAAACCCTTTCGCATCCGTTCGACGCACCCAGTACTGAGTCCGTGGAAATCATAGGAATTCAGTACCCAGGTGGCTCCATAGTCATGTGGCGAGACCTCGGCGTTACTGGACTTGAAGGTAAAAGCTTGCGCCGTTCGAGTGTTTGGGAACCTTGGACGCGCAAGCGAAATGTCCACTCCAATATCCCTGCTTGAAACGGACTGCGATTGCGTGTCCGCGCGCCGTGAATAAGCATATCAAGAAAGGGTGGGCCTACTTCCTGACGTTTGACAAGCATTCAACCCCCCATAAAACTTCAGAAGGCGAAGTAAGTCTTGTCACTCATGTGTCATGGTTGTGAATGTTCACTCACAGGTTCAAATCAATACTGAGGAACATCGATCGGCTGCTTGAGAAATATTTGTTCCATTGTGTTGGGTCAGTTGTATATGTCCGGAGACTTATGTCAACGGATATGTTTGGACCTTGACATGGCCGGAAAAGAAAGCGGCGTTGACGGGCCACCTGTAAAGCAGGGAGGCTAAACCGGCCGCCACGGCGACCAGAATCAGATCAACGACATCGGGTGTTTTGTCCTGAGTGAATGGATGAAGATGAGGGAGCGGGATGGTAAAGGCGGTGGTTTGACCGACACGTGAGGAGAGGCACGACGGCTTCAATCCAAACAAGTGCCCAAATTGCAAACTCCCTTTCACTGGCATTTTCTCCTCCATACACGCTCTCAACTTCCTCTTACATGGCCTCGCTGCAGAGGCAGGTTCTTTCTGCTGCAAGTCTTGCGAGTCATCATGCGCGTGTGATTCCAGCTCGTCACTTAGTCCGTCACGAGATACTTCCTAATTCCTCGAGGACGCTTCACACCGCCCGTTCCGTGCGCACTCAAGCCCAACCTCAAGGGCTAAAAACTTCTTCTCCAAAGTCGAAGTCAAACTCGAAGCCAAAACCACTCCATCAACCTTCTATTCGACCAACGCCTCGCCATGAGGTCCAAGAGCGGACAGAGTCGTTGAGCGTACCCGGATTCAACCCACCTGGAGGTGGTGGAGGTCCTGGGCCAGGTGGAAGTAGCGTGTTCCAAATAACCAGGTCGCCGTTATTCGATGCGATGTTGACAACGGTTATTGGACTGGGGTTGGGTAAGAGGCATGATGCGCTGAGCGAGTTCTTTTATTGACCTTCGCATCAGTATTTGTCGGGGGTATTGCTTATGTGAAGTGGTATAAGAAAAATGTTCTTGACAAGGTCAGTCTCCCCGCCCAACGGCCCACATTGAAAGCTCAGCCTAAATTGCAGATAGAAGAGGCATTTTCTCCCGGCTATGACCCCGCTCTCGAGCTTTCCAAGCAACACACTCGCCGACAGCCCATTGACGATTTTGATGGCGAGTCTCATGAATTTTTCGGGTCCGGACCATGGACATCGGACCTACGACGGAAAGAGCAGGATTTTGTTGACGCCATCGTCCAAGGCAAAGAGCCTGGGCATTATTTCATGCTATTGGGGCCCAAAGTAAGCCCTCTCCTCTTATGATCTACCTCAATGCTCATCCTCCAAAGGGATCGGGAAAAGGCTCTATGGTTTTCCAATCAATGACGGAATGCCAGGCTGAGGGAGTTTCCTTCTGTGATGCTCACCCAGACCTTGAGGTCTTCCGGCTTCGACTTGGAAAAGCTCTCAACTACGAGTTCAACGAGGACTCGCAGACGGGGCTGTTCCAGCGGCGAGATCCACGAGAGGGTCAGTTCGGCGCATGAAGACTATGGGTAAACCGCTTCTCACATATCTATCTAGGTGGACCCGGGCTTGATATTGAGAGAGGTGAGACGCATCATAGTCTGTGCTTAGATTCGGTGTTGACAACCCAATAGCACTGAACAAGCTAGAGAAGGTTGCTCTTCGTATTTCCCAGAAAACTAACCGACCCCTCGTCTTGATCATCAATAACGTACATCACTTCAAGAATGATGAAGACGGGCGAGGTATACTTTTGCAGCTCCAGCAGAAAGCTGAAGCTTGGGCCGCTAGTGGTACGTCCCCTTACAACCAGTTATGTTCCCTCATTGAATATGTGTTCAGGCATCGTGACCATGGTATTCAGCTCGTAAGTTGGATGCTCAACTGACAGGGAATCGACCTCATTTGATGTTCTAGAGACGATTTTTGGCCTTATCGCTTCATGAGTGCGTAGTAAGCTCGCCGATTTGTTAGCAATCTGGTTCTCATCGTATGCAGGAAGGACTGGTACTCGGATGCACGTACGTGAAATCTCCCGGGTAGTCAGGTCATTTGTAAAGGGTGACTCCATCAGACCGTTTCTGTTTATGACCTCGATAACGAAGAAGCCATGCAAGCTATGCAACGGTTCCGCGCAAATGTAAGCCCTCGTCCCATTGAACCGACACTTTTGGAAGAAATCATAGAAACGGTTGGAGGACGGCTGTCATATCTCAATAGGGTACGCATTCCAGATATCCTTTACCAACGTGACTAATTCTTAATTCAAAGGTAGCTAAGGCTAAGGACATGAAACATATGGCCAAGCATATGCTGAAGGTGGAGAAAGAGTGGTTGTTGAGCCAGATTGGCAAGTGTTTGCCATTCTGGAATTTAATCGGTCATTGATGATTACAAAGGTCTCATCGATGATTGTGATGACGATGTTATGGACGAGGTTAGAGATTTTTCTTGAGTATTATTTCATACTGAATACTTGTTAATCAGCAAAAATGGAGTTCTTGCTCGTGGTTGCTTCTCCAAGAGTTCGTCAAGATTCACCAGAAGCAAGTGGAGGAGAGAAAAGAGGCCATCGAGGCTGGGCAGCTAGACCCAGAAAACCTCCTCGAATTACCTCTGCCTACCATATCCTATGTGTGTCAACATTTTCCTCGTCTTGCTACGTAGCTTACAATGAAACGTAGGGCCAATGCCGGCAAATTATGACTCGAGCGGATTTTCTTGAAGGTTTGTCAGATTTTCCTTTCCTTATTAATGACCGCCTCACGTTCGTTTCGCAGAACTTGACCACCTAAACATTATTGCGATTGATGTAAGTTATTCCAGGTTCATTTTTCGTAATTTTGATTGATTGTGACATCCCCCAGATCAATCACGATGTTCGACCGGATTCTATGTTGATTCTCCACGCTGCTCAAGAAGTCTGCAATGAAGAAGGGTTCGACGAGCTGCTCGAGAGCGTGAGGGGCCGGATTGACGACATTGAGAGTTTACACAGAACTCGGGAACTGACTGTGAGTGCTTGTTCAAGCATTCGTCCTCTTTCCTATATTGATCATACTGCCTTTTATTCAGTTCAAGGATCTAGAGAAAGGTGATAAGATCAATCTTTCTGTTGACAAGGGCGGCGTGATATCTAGCATCTCTTCGAGCAATTTACGCCGTTTCGACGAGGATAACGACGGCGATTAATTGCTCGTGGGCAGTACAATATCGTTCGAAACGCCGACCGTGATATTTGAAATCTGTGAGTCGGAAATGGACCTTACGAAATACAACCGTCTCTCCTTCATTTTGTTTGAAGAAACTTACATCTATTCTTACATATATTTACATCCCATATACTTCTCGAGTACCTTGTATAGTAATCGTATACCCTATCGGAGTACTGCCAGCGCCTCGGTATGCACCTGTAAGCGTTTGCATTGCATTTGTGGCCTGCTACTCTTGATTATGCCTCCTCAATTGATAGAACGTGCCCATCAATAAATTGTGGAGGGTACAGTGTCTGAGAAAGGAGCCGGTCGAATCGTCACATCCACCCTTTCACGTGCCTACTTCTGTCTTCCTCCCGCCCCGTTCGCCTCTTCGCCTCGCATCTCGTCGACCAGAACCTTCTAAGTCCGAGATGCTCTGATACTGGGATACTCTTCTCAAGGTATAAGTGCGAAAATCCAACTCACAAACCGTCAACTCGCCGCAGGATGAGCAGCAGAGCAGCAATTCCATCCTCGTCCATACATATCCTGGTCGTCCTATATTTCTCGCACAGAGTGAGTTGCATAAGTTAAATTGCTTGTTTGGATGCTGGGCGCTTACCTGTAATTCTGCTCGCGTTGGCAGTCTTGAAGTTCACTATTATCGTCGGGCAGGCGTTCTTTCATTGAGTCGCCCTCTTCACCTCAGATGAAAGACGGAAATGGGAATGGAGACTCGCCTAGGCTCTGGCTACCAGTCCCATTGGGATGGGTAGACATGACGGGCTTCGGAGATTCAATCGACTTGAAGGCGTTCTCGTGGAACCACATTGGTTGGACGTAGGAGAGGAGCTTATCAGTGGCATTGCGAGGGACGATAGGAACGCCTTCACAAGCGAAAATCTGATGTCTCTTATCACTCTTACCGGTGGGCTGTACTACGTGCGCGGGCGAGACCGTGACATCGGTGATCGGGCAAGAATTTTCTTCTGAAATGGTACACTTTTACAAGCTCTGAATGGTAGCTACGTCATTGCATAGAGCCACGAATCCATTCTCACCTTGTAATCCGCGTTTAGAAACACCTCTTGCGACAGAACCGTATTCCTGCATATGCAGAAAAATCACGGGCGGAGAACCATCAGCTCGCGGAACAATATATTTATGCCTTTATTGTGTTCATAGCTGCCTCGGAGACACAGTTCTGCACAAATAAGTGACAAAGACCCGTATGCTCTCGTGGAAAGTCGACCTTGTTTCTGAGGACTTGGGAATGTACTTGCCACTGAAATGTCGAATTTTTTTCCGCCACCAGAGCTTTGTGCGGGAACCAAATCTGCGTATTGAAGTCCATGTTCTCCCATTCCTCGTCCAAAAGGTTTTGCCGGAAGCGATGATTGATGGTTTGGCGGCGGTAACTCATCTGCAATCTGGTCCGGATTCGTACTCGTTTACTTACGCGCCGTTGCTTGCAGCAAGGACATAGCATATGGATTCTATGCACCTTTTGATGCTAAACGACATGAGGCCAGTCAGGCTCCAAGCAATCATGAGTTCCATGCGTGGTTGGGCGTGTAGTTCAGTATATTTTCTTGAAGTGCGAGGCCGGCCAACAAGAACCGTGTTTTGGCTCCGAAAAATGCCTGGAAGGACGGCTGGAATCGCACTATTATGTGGGGATCTATAGTGTTTTCACGACAAAGTCAAGGGCGACAGTTAGTACCGTCGAGCACGGTTGGATCCTGTATGATTGATGACCTGCAATACACGAGAGAATAATTTGAAGCCGAGTTTCGCGAGAGAGAATGACTGAAGCTCCACCACCTGCGGAGTCCATGCAGAACAAGCGGCTAGTGACTAGTGAGTGTTCGCCGGACCAGTCCTTCCGCCATCAACACGCACAAACCGTTGAGGTAACCGCTTCAATTGGATACAATCGTCGCTGAAAGCTGCAGACTTGAGGACTTGGAAGGTCCGTGCTTTCAAGTCTCGGTTTTCAAATTTTCGGCACTATCGATTTTCGTTTGAATCACGGATCGTCAAATGCCTGCGCCTGCGGGAGAAATTCAAGCCAGACTCTTCAAGAAATCACCGATGAACCGTATGGATATTAGGACGTAGCTTGAAGGAGCTCAGAGAATCCACTCGTTGCACATTGGCGGAGTAAAATGGTACCCAGTCGAGGGAGCACGTCATGAGCTCGGTCAGCTGGGAAAGAGAGGATCGTTCACGAAACCCGCGCGATAGTCCGTTGCTGTCCGTCTCCTGGGCAGGTGACCAACCGCCGTGTAACACGTAGCCTATGATGAGAGGAGCGAGGTGTTTCAGGAGCACGTGGAGGTCGTGGAAAGCGGTACGCGAAGTCTTAGTCTATTGAAGAACAACCCTTCCTTCCCGTCAGGATACTTTCCTTACTTCCCCTACTACTTTTTCGCCAATGGAAACCCCATTTTTTTTGATAAAAAGTGCCTGCGGTCGTCGTGTCATGCCCCTGTATGAAACCATTCCGGTCTCCTGGATGTTGAAGCTTATGATAGTGCTCCCCAATGAAATTTTCTTTCACAATTTTCATACATGAATTGATTCTCGAATGGCCAATGGGAAGTCCCGAAGCCGGCTTTTGTGATCACTTCTATGACCCTCCACGCTACTGGGACTATGGTGAGCCGGAGTGGACAGCTCCACAATCTGCCATTTCGAGTAATTCGGAATGGGACACCTTAAACAAGCCACCTCTCTATTTCCTGGCCTGCCAAATCACCTCACCATAGCATGAGAGAATTTGAAAGTTCCTAAAACTTGCACCAAAATCGGAGTCTTTGAAGCCCCCTGCGCCATCGCTGCCTCGACGCAATCAAACCCCTTTCGACATAGTTGAATCTCGGAAAATTTGGACACACTTGTGGAATTGGAAGCATGACAGTGACCTGTCCAAGCAACCCCGTCCGTGTTGACAAGATGGCCGGTAAGAAACACTCACCAAGTCAGTCCGTTTTCAAGCATACCCCCTGTGACTCACCATCCCTCCAGAAAAAAATTGAAGCTGAATCTACAGCGACTGGCCCAGTTACATCTGCCATCTGGCGTACTTTCCTCGCGGCGTCGACGACATGTTCTGGCCTACATCAAGTACTGAGCGGCGCCCAACAGAGAACACCCTGAACCGCGGCCGTCCATGCGGTCGTGGATTTACAAGATGCCTAATGAAGATATCTCAACATCTCCTTTCGATTCCTGAAACATGATTATCCGATGTCCCATCTTTTGGATCGAGAGGCAACTCGACTCACTATCCCAGGATATTCAGAAAATAGGCTGGTTCACATGCTCATAAAGGAGAAGATTTCAATTGATGTGCTTCCCCGCAGCCGCTGAATCGAGTAACGATTCGCCGTCAAGGGCTCAGAGAACTTTCGAGTCTGTTGACTTAGGCGCTTTCTCCGAGTCTGAGCATCATTGACGCCTGGATGCCCTGGAGATCATTTATCGCAGACGTTTTTACTATTCCGAATGCACAGGGCTTATGATGTGAAGATAAGATCCCATGAGTAGGGGACAGATGAGAAGACCGACCAGTGAATTTAGCTTTGGACGTGTCGGAGGAATCGTTTTTAGGTAAATGAATCAAGAACGCTCCGGAACTTTGCATGTTAATGAAGCTGAGACTCATGTATTCCAGGTGTCTTCATTTTGACATTCACTAGGATCTGTTCAAGTCATTGCAAGTAAGTACCTTGGTGTTTCACTCTGCAAGTGACGACTTACTTTTCCCCTAAATCCATTCCAAATGGTTGCCCCAAAGCAAGCACGAAAATCCTTGGTTACATACTTTGTTCCTTGGAAGTCGGTCACAGCTCTCGATGGTTATCATGCATTCAATGAACCCAGACACGCAAATGTTGATTGTCAAAAACCAGATTTTAGTGAGTCCTTACGTTGTCCTCGTTTGGATCACATTGCCACTTGAAAATTTGACCATCGTTGTCCTTGGGGGAGACTTATTGACGAGCCATCTTCGGGATTGCGTTTTGAATCCGTCGCATGCCTTCCCCTGATCTGCTTCGCTCAATCCTGACCGGAAACCTAATCAATAGTCAGCATATGTGGAACTGAAATTCGACTTGACTCAGAGTGTTCCTCTCCGGGCGATCTGTCCAGGCCATAAATATTACTATTTGAAGGCGTCGTTTCCTCACTCTTTATGACTATTTTTACCCTCGATCGAAGGGCCCCTCTTTCGGGGCGT
The DNA here is from genome assembly GCA_001563735.1 of Leucoagaricus sp. SymC.cos. Classification (NCBI taxonomy): domain Eukaryota; kingdom Fungi; phylum Basidiomycota; class Agaricomycetes; order Agaricales; family Agaricaceae; genus Leucoagaricus; species Leucoagaricus sp. SymC.cos. The sequence goes on along the minus strand of KQ962246.1, from coordinate 276,715 downwards.
GGTCACTAAGCTGATACTTGACTCACTGGTGAAATCTTAAGATGGTCTACACCTGACGTCGGGAATTCCGCCCTGTTGTAGCTTATGTCTATTGCAACCATTTCTTTCCCCATTTTTCACCTGCATTATTCCCTGTATGGGCCAACAATTGCCTTTTCGGTTGATAAATGGTGCCAGTGGATCAATATCAATTGCCGTGGTGAAAGTAGGAGTGGCGCGTGCCAGGAGCCCTTTGATCTGAAAATCTCGATTGGCATACATCAGGAAATCCCCAAGTTACAGATCTACACTGATGGGTTTATGATTTGTTGTTATCAGTCACAGAGAAGTAAAATATGTGCCTATAAGTACAATAAGTGTACCCCCAACTTATGCATCACTGTAGCTGAGCCTGTCAGTTCAGTTCAGTACTCAATAAGTATGCAAACAGTAACATAGTGATTAGTGAAATTTCAATTGCTCCCTCTCATTGATCCCACTCATGGTCCAGAATGGTGCTCCTAGCACTATGCAAAAACAAAGATCACAGATAGTGAAGATCACAGATATGGTTCTATTATATGGGACTGTTGAATTAAGTAAATGCTCTACGCGCCTATCACTTATTCTATTATTAGCGCATATACCATCAGTGGTATCCTACATTTTTATGACAAACAATAGCATACAGACTCCTGCATTATACCATGCATTATTGTACCCTAGGACTCTGTAGCAACCCTTGACAATATGTAGTTACACTCTTTTATGCTATTCACTAGTAGTAGTACATGCAATATCCTTTTGTCTTTCATGTTGCATTATACACAGCCACTATAGTTAGTATATAAGACCTGTACTTTCGTAGATAATAATTAAGTCTTCTGTGCTCTGAACTACTATGTTCGTCTCTAGCTCTACTCTGCAAGTTCTTTAGTATCTCTTCACATCTCAATGTTTCATACCTCAACTGTCTATATCATAAGTAACAAGTTGTTTCAATCCCTCACACTGCATTATGCTTCATATTGCTTTCAACAGGTTATGGGCCCCGACTAGCCAAGTGTGGCATCGCTGAGATGTCTTGGACACTTGCTGTTATGCTGGGGTTGTTGGTTCTTGTTGAAAGATATGACAGTTGGTCCTGCCATACTCTTTCTCACCCAATTTGTAATTCCTCTATGCTATGCATATGGTTGGCAGGACTTGTAGCTCTGATTTGTTAATTTGGTCATGATGCTTATAGTCTTTTGTTTTTAGATCTCAATGGCTTCTGCTGTGATCTATTCCACTGTCCCTGAGCTCATTGGTAACAAGAACTTCCAGGATTGGCACCATTGCATGAGGCATGCCCTCATCTGCATCATTATCCTAGATATTTCTTATACTAGTCTTGATGTTGCCACTGGCACCTAAGTTTGCCCTATCTCCGCCATCACTGGTGCTCCCACCATAGATGAGACAGCTGCCATTTGTCAGTTTGAGACCATGGACAACATGTGTCTTGTCATGATCGATGGCAAATTAGCTCTGAACTTGCTTCAATATGGCCAAACCAGAACTGTGACTCTCTGGACTCACTTGGAGACCACTTATGGGATTTGCACCACTAGTGGCATTTATTCTGACTATCAGAAGACTTTGACATTCCAGATCGACCCAAACATTGAGCCCTCTATGTAACTTGCATATCTTGAGGACCTTTATCAAACTCTGCAGTCTGAAATGCCTGCTATTGTCATTCCTCCCTTTATTTGTGCTATGAATCTCCTAAATGCTGTGCCTCTAGAATGGAATTTACTTGTTTCTACATTTCTTCAAACTCATAATGTGACCACAACAATGTTCAATAATGTTTGCAATGCAATCATGACAGAGTGGACTTTCTGGTCTGCTCAAAAGTCCTGTCAAGCTGCCATGTCCCAACAAGGCATGAGGTTCAAGGGTCCTCAAAACCCTAACTGGCAACAGCAGCAGTGCAGTCAGCTGTAAGGCAACCAGCAGCAGCAGCGCCCTTAGCAGTCTGGCTTGTCACATCTACAAGGACAGCAGCAAGGGTCCAGTTCTGGTAATCAATCTGGGAACCAACAGCAAGGTGGAGGTAGTGGCAATTAGAAAAAGAAGAAGAACAGAAAATGTGGAAAAGGAGAAAAGAGCCAACAGGCTGATATGGTAGATAGTCTTGACACTGAGATCACTTCTCTGGTGATTGCTGGTACCTCCTAGTCTTTCCAGGCTTCCTCCATATTTGGGATCGCTATGCCAACTATAATTAAATCTCCCAAGGTCTCAGGTACTTCTACCCAACAGAAAGTGAATGATGCAAGAGCATCAAGAGCACTTAAGTCTGCAGTTCTGCTATGTCTGCTGGCAGAATATCTCAGTACTCTGGTTGAGGAGTCTCTTGTCAAGAGACTGAAGTTCAAAAAGATGTGCTACCAAGCAGCTGGTAGGAAAGTGCTTGAATTGTGGGATCAACAATTGGGAGCTATGTCATCGGCCTCCCAGACTCATGCCACTCATACTGAGTCCTCTCTTTTCAAGCCTCCCAGTTCTACTGCTCTGCCTACTATCTCTCTTCCTCCTCCTATATCACCCATTGCTCCTCAAATCCCTTCTGTCATAACTCACATCGATGCTGACATAGTGTCACTTGGTAATGATGAATCAGACTATGGTGATGATGTTTACATATATATATCTAAATTATTCTCATAGATGTTAATCCCTAACACTATCTCACAGTCCAAACAATGGCCTGAATGACAGAACAATCCAGGGTCAGAGAGCTGAGGTCAAGCATCTCCACTCTCTCAGGCTTACTCAAGAGCCTCCATGTGAGTGCTGTCCCATGGGACACCACATGGAGTTTGATACTCTGATGGACCATATGTAATAGACTTATTTGACAATTTTATACATGGCTCATCTGTTGATCAGGGATGCCCTATTCAAGTTCTATCTATGCCTGTTCCTATGCTTTGTATGAACACAGATTTAAACTCTGAGAATATATTTAATGCATGTTATTCATGTGGAGATTATAAGTTTGATCATCACATGCTCCTTAACAGTGGTGCTTCTCGCTACTTCACTCCATACATCAAAGATTTTGCTGAATATAAAAAAGGCAACTTTGGCATCATTGAGACAGCTAACAAAGATGCTCCATTGTATGTAATGGGTGTTGGTACTGTCCTGATTGAGCATGAGATCAATGGTGAGATTAAGACTGAGTCACTTTGGCCAGTGTTTCATATACCAGGTATGGCAAATCATCTCTTCTCCCTTGGCTCCTTTATGAAGCAAAGTTTCAGAGTTGAAGCAAATAAGGAAGAAACAAAAATTCTTTGCAAATCAGGTAGTACCTTCATAATCACTAAACCTGTTATAAAAGAGGAAAGTCTACACTATGTGCATTGCAATATCATTCAGTCTTTGATCAATGTCATGATATCAGTGTGTGATGCTGATTATGAGATCTGGCACTGTCAATTCAGACACCCTTCGAGAAATGTTCTCAGGCACTGTTCTGAAAATACTTCTAGCATCTCAGAGATAAATATTCCATGGAACAATCTGATCTGTCCTAGATGCCAATTAGGCAAGAAGAACCAGACAGGCTTCTCACCTTCTGAGAAGCATGATCCATCATATCTGGAATTGATCTATGCTGATCTCCTAGAGTTCCCTACCAAATCCTATTATCGGAAGAAGTGATGTCTCACTCTTCTTGATGATTATTTCTCTCTTGCCTGGACCTTTTTCCTCTGGCAAAAATCTGAGACATTAGCCACTTTCAAAGAGTTTAAAACACTTATTGAAAAGCAGAGCAGTCTTTAGATGAAATGACTCCATACAGATTGAGAGAGAGAGTTTTTGTCTTTGGAATTCATGACATTTTAAAAATCACATGGTATTGTTCATAAGATGTCTGCACCTCACATGCATCAACAGAATGGATATACTGAACAGTTTAATCAGACAATTACTATTAAAGCACAAGCTATGCACTTAGATGCATGTCTCACTGAATCTATATGGGAATTTGTGATATCCACTGCTATCTATGTCTACAATAGAACTCCAGTTTGAAATCTTAAATGGAAAACTCCTGTAGAAGTCACATTGGGAAACAAACCCAATGTCAGTTATCTGAAAGTATTTAGTTGTGGGGCATATGTCTTTATCCCTAAAGAACTTTGTGCTAATAAGTTGAGTGCACACTCTGAGCTGATAATATTCTTGGGATATGAGCCTTTCTTGAAAACTTACCACTTTCTAAGACACATACATAATAATTCGATCTTTGTATCACCTACTGCCACATTTGATGAAGAGTAGTTTCCTCATTGTGCTGGAAATTCTTGCAGAATTTCAAAAGATACACCTCCTCCACCTATTCTGAGTACACCTTCAGGTGATGAAACTGTTCCTAAAAACCCACCTGCTGATTTACTGGACCTTCCTCTGAGTTTGAGTACAACTCTAAGCAGTAGTCATAGAATGACACCTGTCTCTCCTACTACTCCTCAACCTCCAACTCCTGCTACAATGACTAGACCGAATGCTTCACTGCCTCATGTACCAAGTCTTTCTTCACAATCCTCTTATGAGACCACTCCTTTGAGTTATGGTTCTCTGCACAGATTGAGATCTCCCTCTCTGCTACGTGGTTCTTCTATACATATGTTGCCAGACCATACTCCACCTGTGCAAAGCCCTGAACCTGAAATGGATCATGAACCCTCACCTAACTTTGACAAGTATAGTAATCCAATCAAGCCCTTCACAATTAGAATACTTGGTGGTTGCATGCCTTCACATTTGCAGACTAAAGTACCAAGATCCTCTCCTGATCCTGAAGAACCTTGCCAGTCACAGTGGCAACATTGCCCAGTGATAGATCCAGAAGGTAATCCCAGATTTGTGTTTCATACACCTCACCCAGCTCCTGGGACTGACATTCCACTTCCATAGATGTCACATGTGCCTATTGGCCTGAGATCTGGATTATCTGATGAATACAGACAGGATGAAGATGATCTTCATTTGCTACCCAGAAGATCTCAATGTGATTGGTCACTCTCTAAAGGTGATGATAATTCTGCTTCTGAAGCAGATATGGCTTGAATTGTGAAAGAAGGGGGAGTAAAATATATGCAAATATTGTTAAATACTACTAACAATCCAGAATTTAATGAAATATCTGGATGTGAAGTCTTTGCCGACTTACAAAAGTTGCTGCTTGAAGAATGCAAACATTGGCTAGATGCATGTAAAGAAGAGCTAGATGCCTTGAAGAAGCATCAAGTGTATTGCTTAGTCCCACTCCCTGCTAATTGCAAAGCAATCAAAAATCACTGGGTCTTTCTCAAAAAGTCTGATGGATGTCTTCATTCTCAACTTGTTACACATGGATTCTCTCAAGTCAAAGGTATCAACTATGATGAATTATTTTCTCCAGTTGTGCGTTATGAAACCACTCATGTCATGCTTGCCATTGCTGCACTTGAAGATATGACTATTGAGTCTGTGGATGTGTGTACTGCCTACTTATATAGCAAACTGGATGAGGAAATCTATATGGAACAGCCTGAAGGATTTCATATTAAAGGAAAGGAAAAACTCATGTGGAAACTTGACCACACATTGTATGGCCTTAAGCAAGCTGGCTTAGCCTGGTGGTGAGAAGTTACTAAGAGTATGCTTGAATTCAGCTTTAAGCAATGCAAATCTGATGCCAGTGTCTATGTCTATCTTGACAATAAGACTGGAGAGCATATTTATGCAATTGTCTATGTCAATGATGTGCTTTTTATGGGTAAGAACATCACCCTCCTTCAGGAAAAGAAGCTTCAATTCATGAAGCATTGGGAATGCTGAGATCAAGGAGAATTAAAAGAATTCTTTGGTATGTGCATTATATGCGATCACAAAAATAGACAGATCTTTATTGATCAAGTTGGCTATCTAAATAAAGTTCTTGAGTATTACAGTGTCAAAACTGCTCTAGCTTGAACTCCTCTCCCAGCTGGTTATTAGCCACTTTCTAATGATAACCCTGTCGATCCCCAATTATGTTCTCAATTCCAGCAAGTGATCAGATCTCTTTTATACCTGATGATAGAATTATGCCTGGATATTGCATTCATGGTTATTAAGTTGTCCCAACATGCCACAAATCCTTCCAAGGATCACCTTCAGAAAGCCTATTATATTTGTTGCTATCTCTTGGCAACTCAAGATTATTGCTTGACTATTGATAGTGCTAAAAATGAGGGAATAATATGCTATTTGGATTCTGATTTCGCTAGTGATCCCAGTACTTGCAAGAACACTTCTGGATATTTCCTCTCCATTGGCAGTTGTGTTTTAATGTGGACTTTACATTACTAATCTGTCATCACCTTATCTTCTACTGAAGCTGAGTATGTAGCACTCTCTGAAGCCTCATGCCAGTTGATGTAGATAAAAAACCTCTTTAGAGAACTCAGTTTTGAGCTTCCTGCTCTTCCTCTCTATGGTGATAACATGGGATCTATCTTCTTGAGTAGTAATCCAGCACAAGAAAAATGCTCAAAGTATATTGATATCTATTGGCACTACATTCGAGATCTAGTCAATGAAAATAAGATTGCATCCTTGCACATTGAAGGGAAAAATAACTCTGCTGATCTTCTAACAAAAAATCTCAGCTATGATAAATTCAAAAAATTTAAGAATGTCTACAGCCTTGAGATCATTGGAGGAAAATATACCATTGAGAAATAGGATATAAAAATCCACTAAAAAGATGCCAAGTCTCGATCTGCTTGACTTGAATGTTGCATCAATGCTTGAGCAAGAGAGAGTGTTGAATTAAGTAAATACTCTATATACCTATCACTTATTCTATTATTAGCACATATACCATCAGTGGTATCCTACATTTTTATGACAAACAATAGCATATGGACTCCTGTATTATACTATGCATTATTGTACTCTAGGACTCCATAGCAACCCTTGACAATATATAGTTACACTCTTTTATGCTATTTGCTAGTAGTAGTACATGCAATATCCTTTTGTCTTTCATGTTGCATTATACACAGCCACTATAGTTAGTATATAAGACCTGTACTTTTGTAGATAATAATTAAGTCTTCTGTGCTCTGAACTACTATGTTTACCTCTAGCTCTACTCTGCAAGTTCTCTAGTATCTCTTCATATCTCAACATTTCATACCTCAACTGTCTATATTGTAAGTAACAAGTTGTTTCAATCCCTCACACTGTGCTATGCTTCATATTGCTTTCAACAGGGACATACAAATAAATGCTGCATTTTATTTATATCTATCTGATTTTTCTAATGACTATTCATCATACACTGAAAAGTCAGCAACAGCAAGTGCACTTTCAGTGTGGTGATGGGCATTGTTATTAGACTGATCCTTGCTATAGAGGTAGAATTAGTAAATAATGTATACAACAGACAAAGTCACTCATGTTGCATGTTTAAGCAAGTTAGACATAATCATGTGATAAGTGCCAAGATTACACTCCTTCATGGATTTGAGATAGCTGATGTGTTGATCATATATAGGCTTGAATAGATCACCTTCAAACTTCCCTACAGTGTATGTTCCTTTCTTCCAAGCTACCAGTGCTACATAAAACTAGAAATGTTCATATAAGGGAGGTTGTATGGATATCAAAGGTGCTGATGTCACTTACAGCAGTGGTAGGGCCAGGAGAGACATCAGAAGTTCAGGTTCAGTGTGTGTAGGGTGCAACAATGTAAAGTGCTCAAGAAACTTATAACCAAATGCAGTTTTGGTGGAGAAGTATGCATCATAGAGGAGATTCATGAGTTCTTCATTTTGATATATTTTCTTGGAATCAAAGCACCATGTTTTCTGAATTCACCAAGGTTAAAGCTGTCTATGGACAAGAGAAGTAGACATACTTTTCCAGGATCTTTCTCATTGGGAACCCATATGCCTGGATAAATATATATATCAGCATTTATCAAGACTTTGACATGTTGAACACATTTTTCTCCAATTTCTAGTCAAAAGAGTGTGATGTGGCTAAAGGTGGACAACTGAATGCCACTTCTAAGATGGCTGAGATGATCAACAACCTATAGATAGGCAAGAAAACTGTTAGCAGACAAAATGATGTAACTCAAGTGGAAGGCTCATCCAATTGCCAGCTACCATGCAAAATTTCAACCCCTCATTGTTGATCTCCCTGATGATGTTGAGAACATGAGGCTCTCTCCTCTTGATCTCATCACAGGCATCTAGTAAAATATCATGATGAAACTCATCTCAATAGCTATATTTGGGCCATGTATCACTTGTGGCAACCTTGAGTTCAGCTGCTTAGATCGTGATATGGCAGGCATGCTTGATAAGGTGATGTTGATCTCCCATCTTTGCTTGTCTTGCTGGATTGACTTAGATAATGGTAATCCATGTCAGAAGTACTGACTCAGTCTTTATTCAATTGCTAGATGTCTAGTATTTGACAATGTGACAGTGCTCATCCCTGACAATGACTGCCTAGTTGGTCAAATCAATCAGTTGCAACATGCAATGAGTGAGTAATCAACATACATACCTCATCTCTGAAATATTGGTCTCTTTTTGAAGGTACCTATTGTGATAACAAGAGCACATGAGATAACAGATATAAGATCAATAAACTAGTTGACATATCTTTTGTCATACTATTTCAGGCTCATCTTTGTCAGATAGACCTTCTTTGTCCTTTTTATTGTCAGATGAGTTATTTTCTTAGTTGATATTTCCCTCCTCATCAGAATTGCCACCAGATTGATGGAACTTGTCTTCATTCTCAGATCTGAGGTGTGCTAGTTCCACATTGTCATCTTGATCAAATAGCTGAGTAGTGGCAGTGACCTAAGTATTTAAAGTTATATGGACATTGGTACAAACTTGGATATACTATTAAAAAGTGATAAATCAAAAAGCAATCTAGTAGACAGTAGGACAGATATAACATACCTCTTGAGCTAAGAGGGCTGCTAGTTTTTCTCCAGATAAACCATCAATATCATCCTCCTCATCAACTTCTTCCTCATCATTTTTCTTCTCAAGCTCAATGTTAGAATCTAAATTATTGTTGATGTGATGGCCTTCAGCATGTTTGGTGTCTTGGAGTTTGATAATGTGCAGTTGTGATGCTCTGCATTCACTGACCATTTGTCTTCAGTGTTGTCTACTAGAAGAATGATATTTTTGGTCTTCTTTGTTGTTTTCCTACTTGTTGAGTCTGACAGTGAGATGAAGAATGAGTGAGTGACCAAAGTGCTGCAAAAAAAAGCTGCATTACAACTGCCTATATTCATGGTCACATTATACTTGGGACAGTTGCCACAGTTCATGCTGTCATACCACTGCTTAGTCCATCCTCTCATCATGATCACTGTTAACTTGTTCTTAAGCACAGGCTCAATGGAAGACATTGCACAGGCTGAAACAGACTAGTTCAAGTTGGGAGAGAGCTCTCCATGCTAGCTCATAGCATCTCTTTAGGACTGGCCCCAGAGTCAAAAACCCAGAAAAGACATGGTTAGAGAAAACAAAAGTGCTGGAAGATGAAGTAACAAAGACCAAATACTTGTTTACCTCTACCACCAACTGACATGCCCTTGAGAGCTGAAAAGTTCTCACTATCTGCAAAGAGAGTGATGGCATATACAGTGATAAATAGTGTATTGCAGCACATCAATTAGTTGTCAATATCTCTAAGAGATAAGTCTAAATATAGACTTATCTTCTTGTTTCTTGCCACCACAAGGCTTCATGGTGGGCACTCTGTCTTTCTTCTTCTTTGACTGTTAGACCTCTTCTTTAACAGTAGTGATAGGCCTCTCTTCCTTTACTGTGTATTGTTGAACAGTTGAGCTAGATGGAGGATCAATTAAGGTCTTGGACTGCAACACAACATTATATGTATCTCTCTATTCATTTGCTCTTATTTTTGTGGCATACCCACCTAATATTTTCAGATATATGATATGATTACTAAATATTTCTGACCTCAGCATGAGCTCATCTCTACCTACAGTAATACCTAATATCCAGTGAGTTCTTAGCTATTATCACTCAGAGATGAGGCTGAGGCCTACCTTTGTTAGACTCAGTCTCTCATACAGGTATTGCCTATCACTATATGTGATGACTGATTGGTTTGCCTAGCATTAAGTAAGTATACATAATAAACAAAAGGGAAGCTATGACTCACAGCATGTTTTGTACAGGGATTTTGGCTTTTTGGGCAATGAAGTAGTAATGAGTAGTAATAGAGAGGAGAATTGGAAGGGAGGAAATAGAAGAAAAACAAACAATTTGATGACTCAGGAACTGGTAAATTTTTCCAATACTGTTGTGTGCTTTACTGATCAGACAATTTTATTTAGCATGTAAACAAGTTTTTGTAATCTATCTACTTCCTCCATTATCTATCTTAAATTTCTATTTGCTTAACAATAGTTGCCTTCACATATACTAGTTGTGGGCAAAGTTTTTCCACCCACAAGAGTTTCAGAGCCCACTCTCAACTATTTGGTAATATGGTCTGTTGGATAGCATGGAAGAACATGGCACCACTTATTACAGGTTGTCCTATACCAAAGAACCTGCTAACTTCTACCCCCACTTTAGACTTGCAGACTATGCAGAGCAGCAGACTTGAAATATTCCAGAATGTTGTGCCTTTTGAGGGCAATATCTCTGGCTTAGCTGATGATTATTATAATGAGACCTTTGGCCAGGCTGTTGTAGTCTCATCTAACAGTAGTGAGATGGATTTAGATAATAAGATAGATGTTGATAGTGGGGGGGATTTGAGTTTAGTGACTTCACAAGCATTAGATCATGATATAAAATCTGAAGGTGAGAGTAGATAGCACTAGAATCTCAAAGACAAAAATCTAACCATTTCTTTCCCTTTCTAATATCTAGATATAGACAAACTTGCTCTGTTGGCTGAGATGGAATGTGATTGGGAGCCTGCTCAGCCTTCAATTGCTAGCAACATGGAAACTTTGGAGACATCATTGAAGAAAGCTGTTGATCTGCATGATGAAGATAATAGCTCTATTGAAGATGCTTCAGTTTCCTCTATCTTACAACATATCTCAGAATATACATTGATACACACTGGCCACAGTCTACAGCCCAAGTCAATTGTCACCTATAGCCAATGATACTCTGACTCAAAATACAGCTCTGTTCTAGCTGATATTCTAGATGCAAATAAGGTCAAAATCTCTGGAAATACTACAGAGAATTCAAACCCATATGTGCTATTTGCATTGCAATTGGATTGGCTTGTAGCATGATGGGCTAAACTGTGAGGACTAGGCTCGACAGTGCTGTCAGAACTGCTTGCAATACTAGGAGTAAGCCTACTTTGATACATTAAACTAGTATTAGCTAATGTCTTTACCTAGGTTCAAAATATGCTCAGTCTTTCTTTTAAGTTCTCAGAAGAATTGAATTGTATTATTGACACTAAATTACCAGGTTGTCCTCAGTTCAAATATCAAGAAATCATTGTTAGAGGAGAATTCTTTGACTTTTACTTGAGAGATATTCTTGAGTGTATCAAATCTATCTGACATGACCCAGAATTTAAGAGCAACTTGATTATGGAGCCAGAGTGACATTACATGGATAAGGATGAGACTATCTGAATATATCATGATATGCATACTGAAAAATGGTAGTAGAATATTTAGGTATGGCTATGACTATTTTACTAGTTTATAAATCTCAAATTACTATGTAGAAGGCTATTGAACATGAGACAGGCATGACTGATGTCACTGTTGTACCTGTTATGATCTCTTCAGACAAGACTCAACTTACTCAATTCTGTAACAAGATTGCATATTCTGTGTATCTTACTTTTGGAAACCTCCCAAAATACATTTGATATAAACCTTCTTGCCAAGTACAAATTCTTCTAGCATACTTTCCAACTATGAAGCTGGAGCATATTACAACTCGAGCTTCATGATGTCACACACTCCTCAATATGTTCTATACATATATGAAGTTTATTGTCAGTCCTCTTGAAGATGCTGGTCATAATAGTATCTACCTTGCCAGCAGTGATGGGAGTATACACTGTTGTTTCCCTATCCTGGTCACATACATTAGTGATTACCCAGAGCAGGTTCTTGTCACTCTAGTGAAGACTGGGGAATGTTCTATTTGTCTAGCATCTTAGAAAGACATTAAAAGCCTTGACAGTATCCAGGAGCTACAGGAGATTGAACTAATTCTTGAAGCATTGGAGAAGTCTGATGAGGGAGCTCAGGAATTTATTTTGGCATGTGAGGATGTTGGGATCAAATCTGTCCAGGTGTTGTTCTGGACCAATCTTCTATTTCTTAATATTTATTCCTCTATAACCCCCAACATATTACACCAGCTGTACCAAGGTATTGTGAAACATGTTCTTTTGTGGATCCAAACTGCTTGTGGTATTGCTGAGATTGATGCTTTTTTTTTTTTTTTTTTTTATTAAAAATTT
>KQ962246.1:252209-264127 GCA_001563735.1 Leucoagaricus sp. SymC.cos | reverse complement strand
CAGTGCTCGGACGCAGTCCGCGACTCCAGTAACTACAATTACAGAGTATCCTGTTATGGCATACCTAACCTAATACACAGGAAGTAGAAATGGAGATTTAAAACACAGAAAAATATATATAAAAGTCAGAGGAGTCAGACAACCGTAGCCCCAACAATCATAACGCCAAAAGGCAAACCCTGCATAATAGACACTTACTTCTCAGCACGACGTCTTGAAAACCAGCCAGCGTCAAATCAATGATGCCAAAACTTGCATTTATGATCATTTGCCACATGTTTTCCATGACAATTAGAACAAATAGGTACGTGTGGGCAGTCGACATCTGCAATTGTGGGAGGGATGGGTGGGGTAGCTTTAGGATTGCCCTTGCAGCAGCTAGCGTATTCCCAGTGGTGCTGTTCTGAGTGAGGCCCAGAGCAGCGAGGGCAGCATATTGCCTCTGACTTGCAAGTATTGGTCAAGTGACCCCAACGCCAACAACGTTGACAGAGGGGGATTCCAGGTCGGGCTTTGGTGGGCTGGATGATGCATTGGCTAGTACTGATAGTGATGTATTGACTGTTGAGCTTCTTGACATTGGCTCTGGATTGAGAATCCCAGATATCGAACCAAATGGTGGTGGTATCTGAGTGTTTGGAATTGTGCATAATGCGTAGTTGAGCAGCGAGCCCAATAGGTGGCTCTGAAGCTACAGATAATGCTTGTGTGACAGCGTCTTTAGTCACAGGATAAGGAACGTCAAGTATCTTGAGAAAAGACCTGGAATGTGGGACAATGGCCTTGGTAGAACCTGAAAGGCTTGGAGTAGCGAATTTTGTGACCAAATCAAGGTCACGTTGATCTGGTACAATGGAGGTGGAAATGTTGAGCCCACCATAAGCAATACGTGCTGTGGTTGCCCGAATGGCACGTTTGTTGTCAATGAATAGCTGATTAATTTCAGCAACAGTAGAAGTGACATTGTTGATATCCAAATCAGTGCTAGATGGGATAATAATCTGGCAATGTGTTGGGCCAGTAGTAGTAGAGGAGGGCCGGCATCTAGCTGGCAGCTCTTGAGCATTTGTGAGATGGTGCATAGAAGCAATCCATTCAGGCAATAAGGATGGAAAGGCCTGGGCCATTTTGACCAGGCCGATATCATGATGTGTAGTGGGTCTAGACTTGGACCCAGATCGAAGTGCGTCAGCGAACGAACACATGGGCTTGTCCGCAGTCAGTTTCATTTGCTCAGGAGCCGGCTTTTTAGGAAGTAGATGAGCGATTTTAGCTGGACCCTTAGCCGTGGGCTTAGGGTTGACGACAGGCACTGGCTGAGCAGCAGGAGGGGAGGGCATGGTCTTGGAGCTAGTGGATGGAATGTGTTTGATAGCCTGCTCAATGATTTGTGTAGCAGTGATGGTCTCGCCGCCATCGCCACTGATGGTTAATTGGACATCATCAAATGCCGCATAAGGGAAGGGAAAGGAGTCAAGTAATAAAGCGACAAGCCTCGCATAGTAGAGATGCCAGTTGATGCAGTTTTGTGAAGCGACATCATGAAAAACAGCAGGTGTGTCTTTGTGTTTGAAGAAAGACCATACAGAGCATAGAGAGTTGAAGATGTATTGGGCATCCTCATTTGTAACTGTAAGAGGCTTTTCAACAACGTCCTCCTTCTTGGTAGACGTAAGTGTATTATGTGGTGTGTTAAAAACAATGTTGGCAAAGGAGCGAACATTATTGGAAATGTGAACAGCTGAGCCAGAAGCTACTGGCTCAGCAATGGGAGGGGGTTGAGGTGGACTAGGAGTTCCCAGTCCACCTGGAGTGATAGGTTTGGGAGGTGATGAGGCCTTCCTCTTCTTGCGACATTTAGTGGTAGGCGTTTTTAAAACAGCCTCAGTGATTTTAGCGTTAAATTCTTCAGCATCGAATTCACTTGCCGACTCATCCATAGCATTCTCGTCAGTAGCGAGACTAGCGAAAAGATTCATAGCAGACATTTCGGACATCAGATAGAACGTAGACTAATCTCCTAAGACCAACGACCCAAAAGAGAAGGTGGTGGTAAGAGATCAAGAAGAGTTTTGGCTGAGATTGATGCTCAGTGTCATCATATGCTGATGTTCCACAATATTTGGCTGTTTATAAAAGAAATTTCCCATCTGTTGAGAGTTATGGAGACAGAACATAATCAAATCTGTTGCATCATGCTTGGCTTGGTGTCTGATATCCAATTACTTTCTAGATTCTCAAATACCTGTCTTGTCAAGACAGTCTGTGCTCTTCTCAACTTTATATACCTAGCAAAATATCCAATCCACACTTTTGAAATCCTTGAAAATTTGGATGATGCACTGGTGCAGTTCTATAAGAACTGCTCAATCTTTATAGACTTTGGTATTAGATCTCATTTCAATCTCCCCAAACTCTATTTCTGTAGACATTACTAGTATTTGATTGAGCTCTTTGACATAACTAATAACTACAACACAGAATACACTGAATGCTTATATATTGACCTTGCCAAAAATGCTTATCATACTACAAATTTTCGAGATAAAGTTTTCTAAATAACTATTTGGTTAGATCAAAAGAAATATATTCTCCAACATGAGAAGCATATCTGATTTCTTGAGCTCAAAAATATCATCACATCTCTGAGTCTGGCTTCTGCAGTCACTTCAACCACCACAAATCTACTACCACATTCACTTCATCTTCTTTCCTACTTAGTTTATCAATATATTCTACAATTGCCCAAGTATTCTACTATTTCAAGTGTGCTAATTCATGAAGTCTGTCTCAAGTACAGTGCAACTTTTTTCAAGACTGCACTCAGCTAATTTGTCACACAGTACCAGAACTCTGACTTCACATGATATCAAATTGAAGAAGCTTTATATTTCATCTAGCTTTACTTCTATAAAATTCCAGTTTATCACTACCTGAAATTTGTCAGCCATGATCTTTATGTCTCACCAAATATACCACTAAATATTGTGGACTCAATTTATGCAAAGCCTGGATATTTCAACAAGAATGGTCAGGAAGTTCCTAGTTGTTTCAATACAGCTATCATCAATTATAATAATACAAGGATCATTGGGAGTCTAGAAGGTGTGCTCTAAATTTGTATTGATTTCCCTGAAGTTTATAACCAATTTCTTTGTTCAAACAGAGTGTGGCATTAGTTGTGTGTACTGTATCTTCTCTCTACCACAAGCAGCAATTAAGACATAGTTTCCCAATGGATGGTCACATACTCATTTGGCCTATGTCAAGTGGTTCACTCCTTTCTTGCATATTTGCATTGACAGTAAGACTCACTTATACCAAGTCTCTTCAGTTGTCAAGAATAGTGAACCCCAAGTTAGTGTTATCCCCATAAGTCTACTTTGACAGAGTGTTCATCTCTTGCTGAAGTTCAGGCCTATAGCACCAAGCAAGTGGAAATCCTCAGCAGTTCTTGATCAAGCTCATTCATTCTATGTGAATTCATTTAGTGATAGATTTACTTATTCTACAGTGTATTAGATTATGAATGAGAATATGACAACATAAATTGCTTATTAGACATTTGATGCCAATGTGTAATTTTAGTAACAGAATACAGTCAACTCTGTTATAACTGATAGCTGTCATAACTGATACTCTGTCAAATCTGATAGCCTGAGGGAAAAACCAAGTTGGAAAAGGGGAATTTTGACTCCAAAACTGATAACTCTGTCAAAAGTAAAACTGATAGTCCTTGGGACCAAAAAACTGATAGTGCCCAATAGGTGCCCAGCTGAAAAAGACAAATGTAATTTCTGACAAGCTCCAAAAGTCAAATTTTCATAGATTATATTAAGTAGTTTCTAGTGAATAATGTCAAAAGAATTTTGTCTATCTAACCAACATGACTGAGCACCTCATGAAAATCTCTGCCTGCATCTCACTGGAAATTCTCAAGAAAGGTTTGCAGTTGCTTGAACAATGTGACAAGAAGCAATGTAATAAGTTGACTGCCTGCCTTATACAGAAGAAAAAGATCTCCAATAAAGATGAAAAATAGCTTGACAATGATAGAAATCTTGTGATGAAATATTAAGTGTTCAATAAGCTTGCAACAGCCCCTGAAAAGGAAAAGAAGCTTGAGGGACTAAGCGAGAAGAAGCTGGAAACTGTCAGAAAGCTTAAAATAGCTGCAAGAAATCTGCTGAAGCCTGTCAAAAAGAAATGCAAGCATGTATGGTATTTTTATTGACACATGAACCTTGAGAGCTGAAAACTATTCTCATAGGTCCCATTGATGCTGGAGAAAGGCCCACAGAAAAAGACACTAGGATTGACATACCAGCTCAGACAAAAAAGATAAAGCAGTCAACTGCCAGTAGCAGCAAACAGAATACAGATATCTAATTCAAGATATCTGTTCTTGATTGGCATGCCAAAGATGGAAATCAGAATTAGATGAAAATAGTTGAACACTTCAGGAAGCAGTATCCAAATATTTGGATTAGTCAAGTGATGCTCAGTGGATAGATTAAACAAGAGACAACACTCAGGATGGAATGGGCAAATGGTAGATATTTGTATTCTAACTCCAAGTATATTATTCAGGTGCAGCACCCTGAGGTGAATGAGATGCTGGAGTTGTGGGTTTTGAAGGCTATATTGGACATCCTTCTTTCCCATAAACCACCATCATCTACTTTTCTCTAGTGGTTCTTCTACAAATACAACAATCTATGACGAATACAAATCTATGGGTGATAGTAGCAGAGAGTTGAATAAGAAAGGCGGTGGAAGATTTAGTGGTGTAGGGGCCAAGCTCAAGGCTGTCACTACATGTGCTGGGCACACAACATCTGTTATTGATGTCCAGGCCACCAAACAAGCTATGTCCGAAGCAATAGCTAACAACTCTAGCTCTGAATATGAGTCGTCATCTGATGATGAACCTCCCAACAGCAGAGGCTGCTCCGAGTCTTGTCATTATGCTTCCCAGGCGTCTTCTGTTGCCTCTCACCAACAACGGTCCAGGTCTGCTTCACCTGCCCATAAATCCCTTCAGACCACAGGACTGGCACCTCGTACTAAGTTGTCTCCCCCTAATCAACAAGCCCTCAATCAATGGGGATGTTTCACTCCCACCAATTCTCAACCTTCCATCATAGAAGGCACTCTCACTCCTAGGCCCATGAAAATTATGGGCACTCATCCTACAACAAACATGGAGCTCCATTCTCCTGCATCTCTTCCTAGCAAGCATTGGCAACACACTATTGACTTTGAAGCTCAACCAAACCCAACTCAAATGTGGAATCACTTTGAGAACGTTATCGACAGCAGAAACAAACCGCTTCCTACCCTCCAGAGCATTATTGACAAAAATGCCTCCTTCTTGGGCTCTGACACCCCCTCTATGCATTTGGGACCACATCTTTTTGGACCCAACCCACATGCCCGCCTTAGTGACTGGGCTAATAATACTGATCCCTTTTCTGCCCTTGACCCAGCTGGGGTCACTCTGGAGCCTCATGTTCCTAAACTCAATCTGGCTATCCTCAAGATTGCTAACACTTCACACAACAACATTCCTGAACCTGCATTTGGTTTATCTGAGCAAGTTCATCTTTCTCTGGTTTCTGAAAACTCTGTTTCTGGATCTTCCGGACAGGTTAAAGAAATTGGGGCTGTGATGAATACTGTGACTTCACAGCCATGTATTGACGATACCAAAATGCAAGATGCTGGAATTACAGGTGCAATTGATGCTGCTCAAGGCAGTAATATTGTTGACCCTTTACATCCAAGTAGTTCTCTGGTTGAGGAATATAAAGAGACTATTGGTGAAGCAGCTATGACCCTTCAAGAATGTGCTGACTGAATTCATCTCTTTCCAGTTAACAAAGGTAAATTTACTCCCAGTGGAGCAATAGTGGATGAACTCGCCTATTTGCTCACCACTTTATATGACAGTGGATGGGAACACACTGTCATCAAAGACTTGAGCATCATTGAGGGATATGTACCAAAAGACGTGGAAAATTTTACTATTAAACAGCTTATGGATAGGCTCTTTTTCCTATCCAGGCCACCATATGTGGAGAAGAAGAACAAAGGCAAGGCAAAGGAAGTCGTTCCTTCCTCACAGCCTTTTGAAAACCAAGATGTCAAAATAATATCAACTGAAGGTGTCAGGCCTACTCAATCAAAACCTATGCCAAAACATACTCCATCTAAGCCTCCTATTAAAGTGGCTTTTCCACCTCCTCTACCCCCTATCAAGGTGGCTTTCCTGCCCCTGCCTGCACCTAAGGTGAGTAACCCACCTAAGCGCCTTAGCACTAATCCTTCCCTTCCCACACAACCCAGCAAATCTTATGCTGCTGCTTCTTGATCTAATGCTCCTACCTCCTCCACTACTGCTACCAAGCAGGTTGTTGATTTGGTGGAGCTTGTAAAGATATATGGCAACAAGCTTCCTGCAGATAGAATCGCCGCCATGCACCAAGCTGCTGTTGGAAATGCCAATGGTGGAAACACTAATAACACTTCCATCCTGCAGAAAAAGAAGTTTGTTATCAAATCCACCACATGGGGACCCACTAGAAAACAGGTCCTTGTACCTTACTCTGAGACAGTAACTGTTCACTGTCTTCAACGACACCAACATATCCTCAAGACTATAAATCATGGTCTCGTCGATCAACGTTCTAAACTGAGAGTGCTTGCCATGTCTGAAGGATGCTCTGGTACTGCACTAGGTCTTTCTTTCTCCACAAATCTTGTTCCCACTCCCGCCGAGAATGGCATTATCCACAAGTGGATTTCTAAAGCTATCCAATGTGACAAAGACAAAGTCTCTATTCCTAGGGCTCCTATGTCCAAATCCTACCTCAAAATCATTGGGGTTAACTTCTATATGCCTACTGAATGGCATGATGATGGTTCCAATCAACTGACAGCTGATGATGTTTTATATGTCATGAACTGAAACCCGCTTTTCAAATGAATCATGCTTGCTTCTCCTCCCCGAGTCATGAGAGCTACACCGCACTCTGACATGGCTATTATTTGGTTTGACATTTGGGACTCACAAAACGGTACCAATGCCAAATTGCTCACTAATCATTCTTTTAATTTTGACAAAGACATTGCTGTTATCTGGGCCTGCAATATGCACCCTGGAGTCTCCCAATGCCAGAACTGCTGGAAATGGGGTCACATTACTGCTAAGTGCCGATCTCAAGGATGAAAGTGCACTAAATGTGGTGGTCCTCATAAGACTGAAAATCATTGCCACACAGCCTGGTGTTGCCAAGTGAACCCTAAAGCAAAACCTCCTCATGAGGCAACTGAGGAAGGTTTACCTTGTCCTCACCAATTCAAATGTCTTAATTGCAAAGGCGATCATTTAGCAAATGATAAACAATGTCCATACTGGCATAATAGGTTTAACAAAACCTGGCACACTAACAAGGCTGAAGAAGCCAGAGTCCAAAGGACTCAACGCATTGATGCCACTATCTAGTGGAAACAAAATATGTCTTCACCATGGGACCGACAAGGGTCCAATGTTCTGTCATGAATCATCACACCATTGATAAATTGAGAATTCTTTCATTCAATGTTTGACATTCTTATGCTGTTATGGAAAACATTCTTAACACTTTAATTGACAATATAGACATTGTCTTCTTTCAAGAACCCACTTGGAGAATAATTAGGAAGACTACTTCTACTGATCATTCTCTAGGTAAAAATATTATTGGAGCTCCTATCCATCCTGACTGGATCTACATGCCTGGCACAAGCGAAAATCCATGTGTCATGGCTTACACACACCAGAGGTTGTCCTATCTTCACCTCTCTATTCAGACAAACATTGTTGATCTCCATCATGACATTGTCATCATGTCCCTATCGCATGCCAACACTACCCATTTCCTGATGTCCATATATTCAGATGTGAAGCATGTGGCTCTCAATCACCTACTCCATCACACACACCTCCTCCCTAATTTTCTATATGTGGGAGGTGATTTCAATATCCATTCCAAAGACTGGGACCCTAATTACCCCTTTTGTTCTAAATTTGCTGATCAACTGTGTGACCTCATGTTTGGTCTAGGCCTTGATCATGTTTCATTATCCAACCCTATACCCACCCATTACCCTTCTGATCCCAAGAAGAAACCCTCTGTCATCAATCTGGTTTTTGTGTCTAATCAGGTCGAAGTTTCTGAATGCGTCATATGTGAAGACATCTGCAATCAATCAGATCATGCACCTATTAGTGTCACAATTCCTATCAATCCCATGAGCGTTCCTATCACCAAACATTCTATCAAACCTAAATCTGATGAAGAGAAGAAGTTTTTGATTGAGTTGGCTGAAGGGCTTGGAGTGCTTTGGCATTCTAATCTTTTGACAGAAGATGAAATCGAATTGTTTTCAGTGCAGATTAATGCTCTTGTTAAATCATCATGGGACAAACATGTGGTTACAAGTACAATTACTTCACACTCTAAGCCATGGTGGAGTGAGGAGTGTACAGTCATGCTGAGTTTGTATAGAAGTGAGAAGATAAAGGTGAGATGGAAGGAGTTTAGGAGGACAACTCATGCTGCAAAATGAAAATTCTTTGACATCAAAATCAATGAAATCACTGGCTTCAATGCCAGACCTTGGGACCTAATGCCCTGGGTCAAAGACTGCAAATTACTGCCTGTCAAGGCAATCAACTTCAAGAATAAACCCTGCAATTCTTTGGATGATCTCTGGAAAGTGTTAGATAGCACTTACAACATGGCTCATGATAGGCCTGTTAATACTCAAATCCTTCAACAACTGGACAACATACCACCTCGCTCTTGGGTTCCATTCTCGATGCTTGAAATGCTTGACAGCCTCAAGACTTGTGCCAATAACTCGGCACCAGGTATTGATCACCTCATATAGTCTCATCTAAAAGCTCTTTTCTGCTTGAACAAACATGTATCACATACGCTGTTGAAGCTTGCTAATGCTTGTGTTGACATAGGCTATTTTCCCAAATATTTCAAGGAATCTGTTTCTGTCATCATTCCCAAACCCAACAAACCCGTTTACAACAATCTAAAGGCATTTCACCCCATCGTTCTACTCAACACTATTGGCAAGCTTATTGAGAAAATGCTTGCTAATAGGATGCAATATGAAGCTAGTAAATTCAGTGTTATCTTTCCCTCTCAATTTGGTGGCATCATTCAAAAAAGCACTGAAGATGCTGGCATTTATCTCACCCACCTTATATGGGCTGGATGGGCAAAAAAGCTATGTACTAGTGTTTTAGCATTCGATATTGCACAATTCTTTCCTTCTCTCAATCATTCTATGTTGATAGACATTTTACGCAAACAAGGTTTCTTGCCCTGTGTTGTCAAAATTTTCTCCAATTATTTGGTTAATTGTTCTATGACTTACTCTTATAATTCTCATTCTTCTCCCTTGTTCAATGCCAATGTTGGTGTTGGGCAAGGTTTGGCATTATCTCCAATTCTTTCTGGACTTTATTTAGCCCCATTGCTTCACATAGCTAGTCAGGACCTGGCTGGACTCATTTCAGTACTATCGTTTGTTGATGATGGTCTTCTTATTGGACAAGGAGAGACGTGGAAGAGTTGTCATGATGTCCTTGTCAAAGCCTATCGAGTATTCGCTAAATTGTTTAGTAATTTTGGCCTTATACTCGAACATGAAAAATCGGAGCTGTTCAACTTCTCTTGCATCCATGAAGACGCTAATCCTTCTTGACTTAGGATTCACTCCTTACACTTCCCAAACTCCTCTTAAACCCAAAGAACATTGGTGATATTTGGGTTTCTACTTCGATCGCCAACTCAAGTTTCACGAACACATATAATATTGGTCTACCAAAGCCTTATCAACTGTTCATGCAATGTGCCTCCTTGGAAACTCTGCTCGAGGACTTACCCCTATCCAAAAATGACTCCTATATTGTTCTTGCATTATTCCTCTTACCACATATGGGTACTGTCTCTAGTACTTCACAAATGCTAAATGCTCACAAAATGTCAAAAGCCTTCAGAAAATGCAAAGGATCACCACTCTGTGGATTACTGGAGCATTTTGTACATTGCCTTCTGGTGGTGTTGAAGCCCTTGCTGGCCTCATCCCCATCAATTTTCATCTTTCCAAGCTCACTAAGAGGTTGTCATATCGTTATGTGACCCTTGATAAAGCGTATCCCATCCTGTCTCTTTTGAGTGCTAATAACTCCAAAGGAGCATTACCTCATCCCAGGGCAGTTGAAAACCTCACTACCAAAGAACATGCTACAGTCAGTGGCCTGATTTTAGATGCTGATTCCTTGTTGATGAAGCTTGATGAAAAATTCCAATGATTCCATAAGTCTTTACAACCTGGTTGTCATTTACTTGATACATTTGCTGATTGTTTCTCTACTTTTGACTATAATAGATCTAGCCTTAAGGAACTCAGTATCCACTCTCGACAATTAGATGCAGAACTCTCCTCCATCCATTCTGTCAACAATCGCATCATTGTCATAGCATATGGCAATGTTCCCTCATCCACTTCTCACCAAGCTATTGCTTCATATCACATCTGGCGAAATAGACAACTTGTTCACTCCCTTTCTGTTCCATCTGGGACTATCACTCTATCTGAGGCCAAACTCACCTCAATCTGCTTTGGCCTATGCAAGGCCATTTCTATATCAGGCATCAATCAAATCACTCTCATCACAGATCATATGCCATCCACCTACTGTGTTCTAGATCCTTCCATTTATGGAGGCCAGACCCATTCCATCGCTACAATCAATGCCCTTCACCCTTGGCTGGAACGATCTAGTCAAAATCGAATTCATTTTTGGTACATTCCATACCAAAGTGTTAAATGTGACTGTAACATACCAATCACTTGCCTGGGCCTATCCTGCTGCATGCTATGCAAGGTCTATATTCAAGCATCCAAACAACAATTTGACGCTAAACCAGCTTCTTGCTCTTTTGATTTCTTATGCAAAAGAGCCACCAACAATGCCAATCATTGATGGCAAAAACTCTTCTCATCTGACCCCAGCTTCCAGGGCCATAGCTTCCTGTTTTTATGAAGTAAAAGATTCAAAAACAACTTCATAGAACCACAATACCACAGCAGTGGCTCTTGGCTTTGTGAATTACATCCATCCAACACCATCAATGATGATGTTCCTATCACATCATTTAGCGTCACTATCCAAGCAATCAGAGCTATTCTTAACTATGCTCCCATTGGCTCATACTGGGCTAGATTCTTTCCTCATGAACCTATCAGCTGTCATTGCAGCTTCTGATTTGAGACACGTGAACACATCCTTATGGATTGTCTGCTCTACTGGAGGAGTAATGAGCCTATTGCTATCCTCCAACACCTCATTGATTTCCTCACCGCCAATCACTCTGTGTTTGCTTTCAGCAAAATCCAACTGCTAGAGCTAGTGCCTCTGCCTACTACACCACAAGCATGCTGGGCTGCATCTTCATGATGTCTCCATGCTACTCCCCTTCCCCCTGTATGCCAGGTTGTGTTTTTATGTCTCCATGCAACAAATAACACTTTCACTTTCACACCTGCATCTTTTTGGAAGGAGTCAGTATATTGGTAAGTCTCTTTTGGTCTAGATAAACCCCATTCCTATATCTCTTCTTTTTCTTTTCCATCCCATTCGGTGTCAGTTGTTTTCGTTGAACTCTACTATAGCTGTATTGTGTTATCAACATGATCCTAAGTAGTTACAGTTTTGATAAATACCTTCGTCAATTAGTTAGCTAGTCTTGTTCATACATACATACTTATTCTTAGCTTTGTTTTACTTAGCTAGGCATGGACTGCACCCATGCACCGTGTAATAAATTGTTGAATTTAAAAAAAAA
>KQ962246.1:234634-252196 GCA_001563735.1 Leucoagaricus sp. SymC.cos | reverse complement strand
AAAAGAAGGCTATATTGGATGGTATTGTAATGAAGGGAGAGGTCTTATGTCAGAAATGGCAAAAGTTTGCAGATATGGCTAATGTGGCACTGGAGGACTGATTGAGGATGAGCAAAGAGTGGTTGACATCATTCAAGAAGAGAACAGGTCTGAAAGAATTAAGATGACATGGAGAGGCAAGATCAGTAGATCTGAAGACACTTGAGGCAGAGCAGGCTCATATACAAGAGTTTCTGCAGAAGGGTAGATATCAGCTGAAGGATATCTACAATATAGATGAGACAAGACTCTTTTATGTGTGAGTTCAAGTTTTCTTACTTCTCTTCTTCTATGTAAACTCATATGATGGTTATCATATCAGAATGCCTCCTAATCAAGGTCTATCAAATAAGAAGATTCCTGGGGTCAAGGGACCAAAAATATGAATTATCTTTGCTTTTACTACAAATGCTGATAGTAGCAACAAGCAGAAACCAGTAATCATTGGCAGATGGGCAAAGCTATGTGTATTTCATGGCAAAACAGGCAGTCAACTTGGCTTCTATTACTGAAATAATGCCAAGGCCTGGATGACTTCTCTCATTTACCAAGAATGGCTGGAGCATTGGGACAGCCAGCTGCAATCTAGATGACATTACATTGTCCTTTTGCAGGACAATTTTGCAGGCCACATTGTTCCAGAAAATCTCACCAACATTTATGTCATTAATTTCACACCCAATCTCACCTCTCGCATTCAACCACTTGATCAGGAAATTATATGATGCTTCAAAGCCCATTATCAAAAGGACTTTGTTGTCCAAGCAATTTCTCACTATAATGCTGGTCACTCTCTAGCTGATATTTATAACATCAATCAACTTGAGGCCATATAACTTGGCATCAGTGCATGGAATGATGTCAACATCACCACCATCAGGAATTGCTGGAAGAAGGCTGGTATCCTTCTAGACAGTATCCCAAATGGTGGAAACCTTGCTCCTATAGCTGTTCCTATTGCATCTCTATTAAATCCTATCACTGTCACTGATGACTCAGTCACCTGCATTGAGCAGGACTTGCAGTCAACCCTTGATGAGCTGCAGGTACAAGGTATATTGCATGTGATGAATTGCATGAGCCTCAAAGCACTGCTCAATTCTGAGGAGGAGAATTTTATTATAAATGATGGATCAGACTAAGAGATTTTTGATATAGTTATGGAGGCAAAACTTGCCACCAAAAAAACAACTCTATCTAATGATACTGATGATGTGGAGGATAGCAATAATAAGCTACTTCCTGTTCCAACTTTTAAACAGATGCAAAAAGCTCATGAGATGATCTGAAATTATCTCATGGCTGATGATGATTTTGAGCTATATCAAAGGCTCAAGCTGTCACTGAAGTCTCTTGACAAGAAGCTTTGCTCTGAAGCTTCAAAAAAACTTAGGGATACAACTATTACTGGTTTCTTCCATCCTCTTTAGGCTTTGGTGACTCAAAATTTGTGATTTCTGCACATGCTTTTACAGGCACCTATCTTATGCATGTTCAAAAAAAATTACATAATAAATAATACTTTTTCATCACTGATAATAGCAAAAACTGATAGCTCAAGGGCTTTCCCATTCACTATCAGTTAAGACAGAGTTGACTGTATGACATGTCATGGTATTCTTCCTTGCTTACCTTTCTATTATTCCACCACCTTGCTGCTCTGTCATTTATCAACCTTCATCAGTTCTGTTGTCCCACTATTTGGGGATTATATGTCTATATATAAATGTAACTGTTCTGATTACTCCATGATCACTCATTCACCCAACACCATCTCCCTCAAACCTTTTGCTCATAACAGTCTGCAGTTGTGCAGTGAGCTATTCTTAAAAGTAAATTCTTGTTACTCATTCACATGGCTGCTACCCCTCCACTGTCACCCATTAGCTCAAGTCATCCTATGCTTGCTGCCCTGAGGGTAATGAGCTCTGAATCTGATGAGTCAGACTCAAATTACTCAAACAATCAAAGCACTCCTTTGACTCCTCCTACTATGCCATCTTCATCTCCACCTATCAGCACACACTTATACAATGCCAATACCAACTCAGATATGGAAGATCCATCCATTCCACAGTGTTTGACATGTGATAACCCTCTCTCTCCACTTATTATGTCCAGTCTACTGCCAACTTCAGCACATTCACATTTCAACTTACTCCAAATCCTCTTGAAATGTGTCTTGCTGGGATGTGCCTTGGACACCTTGATATCTATGAAGATGATGACATGATAACTTTTGGTAGCTGGTTCTGTGAGTATTTTTCAACACCTTAAACAATGTCTCAATTAACCTCATAAACTGTTAGGTCAATGCAAATCAACCACCTCCTCTGATGCTCCTCCCTTCCCTGACAGCACTATACCCACCACCAGTTCCAGCATGAGTTGTAGTTCAAGTATTCACATTTACATTACCTTTGAGACCCATGTAGTTGTTGAGTGAACCTGTCAGATAGACTATTATCCGAATTCAAGCTTCTGTTAGGACACATTCATTTCAGTATGATGAAAGGCTATTATCATATTACTGGGTGCTTGTCTATTTTTATAATATATATTCGATGTTTGATGCATGTTTGGAGTGATCCTCAATGTTGGAAGGACCCTGGAATCTTCAAACTTATGAGAACTTGACACTACAAATCTGTCTAGGATATGTGAATTGACTGCCTCACATTCACTGAATAAGTGAACAGTATAGAATTGAGTTACATATCCTACAAATGAGTAACAGATAAACATCTTGTTAGGAGGAATAAGTGTACAGTTGTACATATATAAACACATTGCAGCACAATCCAAAAGGAGACTGAAATGAATATTGTGAGTTCCTATTATTGCTATAAAAACCTTTCTCACTTCATAATCTTTGATAAATTGCAAATTGTCTACTGCCAAATGAGCCATTCCTTCACCACCTTTCTCTGTCAACTTAGTCAGACAGATAGGAGCCTAATGGCCCTTTTTCCCATACTTGTTACAAATATTGTCAGATTTAACAAGTCTCATAATCTGTTCCTTCTTCATAAGTTCTTTCTTCTTTCTATTGTCTTTACTATCACCCTTTCCATTACTCTTTCCAGCACCTCCCTTCTTACTTGAGGATTCCAACTGTGAGTAAAGAGCAAAAGGCTTAAACTTGCTATCAATGCTGTTTGCAATATTCTTCTGAATAAAATAATTGTGAATGATAACTAGCTTAGTAGTAACCTTTTTGAGAGTGAAGTTCTCTTTCTGGAGCAAATTTTGCTTGACAACCTCCTGGGTAGGAGTATGCAGAAGTGATAGAAGTAAGGAATTAATGATGGTAATATTATTAATGCAATGACCAGCTTCAAGGGATTGACAATGAATATTGAGGTAGAATCCTATATAGTCAGAAATCAAAGAGGTACTGTCCCATTTCTTCAAATAGAGTTGTTGATAGTGGAAATGCATATTTATTCCACTATGCTGACCATAATAGGTTGTCTGTAGATGGTTCCACATGGCTTGTAAGTTGTTAAGATCTATAACAGACTCTCATTGCATATACTCAATGGCATTGTCCTTGTTGAGCCACTTTTTGTACTTTTTAACAGCAAGTTCCCAGGTATGATACTTCTTTGACTAAAAAATTTCTAACAAGTTTTTAACTTTAGGAATACTAGATAATGAGGTAGTGCCTTAATTTTTATCAGATGAAGTAGCAAGTGCAGAAGTGGATATGGAAGCTGATGCAGCTAGTGTAGAAGTAGGTATAGGAGCTGATATAGCTGATGCATAAGAGGTCAATATAGTGGTAGCAAGTTTTGGAAATTTATCAGAAGCTTAGGGAGATGCTATTTATGGCTAGAGACTATACCTCAAAGAGACTTTGTCTGAAGAGCTGATTTCATATTGTTAGCCCAAGTGTGATAGTTAGTTCTATTAAGCTTTGAGAACTGTAAGGTCTCCAAAGTTGATTCAATGACAGGGCCCATGACCTAATGAGAGAGTAGCACAGTAAGTAGAGTATATATATAAATTAATGTAGATGAACTGAAGTCTACAGAGCAAAACTGTTAGTATAATATACAGTAATAAGTTTTCTAAGACATATCTGAAGTCCATGGAGTGAAACTGGACTTCAGGGAGTGATACATGAGCTAGTTATACACATTAATAATTAGGAGAAACAATGAAAGATTGACATATAAAAAGAAATAAAATAAGTCAAATCTCCTAAACCTTGGTTGGAGCATTCCATGGACTTCATGATATTGTTGGATATACTCCAGTATCTTAACATCATTTTTCTTCATGGCAGCTCTATGTTGATAATATTGTAGTCTGACTTACTGTTATATACAACATTTATACTATTCTAGTATACTCTCATCTCATATCCTTAGTGTGGTAGTGGCTAGAATACTTCCACCTTATAGTAGCTAGTAGCTAGTAATTGTTAGTGGGCCAGAAGTTGTCTTTGCTGAATAGGTTTAGTAGAAGACTTGATCTATTTCATTTGATTTGTAACAATTGTCACAACATGTTGAGTAGTGGGCTTGAATAGCTTGCTGTGCAGACTAGAGAGATGATGCACTCCCAGATTTTTGATGAAACCTGCAATTTTACAGTAAGAAACAGCCTTGTTATAAATTTGGAGCTTAGTAGTTGATATCTCACTACTGGCAAGACTGTGAAATCCAGCAATGATGAGTTGTGATATGCAATAACAGCATCATGTGATCACATTGCACCTACTTGACATCAGTGCTGCTAGAATATATTATTATACAGAGGTTATATACTGTACTTGTGATCTTAGCATTATTGGAATAGTCTCATTTAGAGGATTCTAACAATATATATTTCTATCCTTAGTAGTTGACATCTTGGCTTGTAGAAGCAAAATAATTAGGAGCTGGTACTCACACCTAGTATTTGGCTCTATTTGGATCTTTTGGCCACCAAGATTGTTGATGCTGTAACTCCTCACAGAGTGGTCCTGTACTTGTATTTTTGATATTATTAGAACTGCTTTGATGAGATAATTCCAATAATGTATAATTTGGAGCTTAGTAGTTAATATATCAGCCTACAGTAGCCAGTTTGTTGCTGGCCCACAGCCAGTGATGGTGTTTGGACCTATCTGTTAACTTATGATATATTTTGACTTCATCTCCAAAATTCATGACACATTTTCTCTCTCTTTAAATTCATGACATACATCTGGTGTAACTCAAGGTGTGTATCATATATTTTGTTCATTCATGACACTTATTGATACAAATATTGTAACTGACTTTCTAACTATCTATATATTTTGTAATATATCTACTCTAAAGTACTTTTTTTACAGATCTCATGCCATATATGACATGAAAACTAGCTAAAAATTAGTAACATACTTTTTTGAGTAGTATAAAATTTATGTATCTTCAATGTTGCATATATTTCTTGAAGGCATCAAATATAGCTAAATACTATAGGACATGTAATTTTGGTGCAAATTTGATCTTTGTGCTGCTTTGTGTCAGACAATTGGCACTAAAACAGTGCACATCATTAATTATTACTCTAAATGACCAAATAGCTGTAAAATCTTATTATAAACATAGTGACTATAACTGCCCCCAGCTATATAATATAATTGGTCATCATCTTCTGTACCTAGTATCACTCTCAGTTATGGGTTAATATTTTCTTTTGGTTGTTAAGTGTGTATGAATACCAAAATACAATGTCCATAAGTAAATTGATTGACTTTTTGAACAAGTCAAACAGCAATTCCAACATCCTATACTTCTATCTTATATAGATATTCAAATATTCAGCTTAATTATTGAGTCAGTAAGCATGCATTTATAAGTGAGCTGATGCCTGAATGTCTAACAAACAGTTAATCTCACCCATAGAACATGTTCTACAAAGAGTGCTGTCCTACAAAAGCTTAGAATCATCTACAAGCACTATTACTAACAAATAGTACAGGTAGTACAATATTGGCACACATTGTACTAGTATGCACTATTGCACCATCCATCTGTGCCACTCTACATCACAGGCCAATGTTGCCTTGTACTAACCCAATCAACCCCTTGTGCCAGTTTCATTGGGTATGCTAGCTTGTAATATGAGTCACAATTTGAAAACCTACTATTAAAAATATATCACACATTTCAAATAAGATAACAATAGACATATTGAGTATTTCTTTATATTTACATAGACCAAAAACAGCAACAACTTTACTTGTTAGGAATATTGTCAGTATAAAAACTACAAGATATAATATATACACCAATTGTCATAGCCAACCTTCACAGTACCACCAATTAGAATTCAAGCTCTAATGAGGTTTGCAGACATGTCTGGCTATGATGAGCTATGTTGTTCTTTTCCAAGAAAGCAATCTTCAAGCTGGAAAAAAGGCATTATTATCAAAGTTAGGAGTCAAAAAAAGCTGCTTTCATAAAGTACATAGCAATCCTCTACAAAGATGTTAGGCATCATCAATACTAAGCAAAATATAAGCTGAAAAAAGCACAATAAAAGACTAGGGCAAATATACACAAGATTTATTACTATTTCTATTTTGTGAAGCTCCAGAAAGAAACTATCCCAATTTTTGACACAAGTCTTGAAAGATTGGTTATCATGTCCCATACAAGGCAACATGTGTAGCATGCTAAATATGTGGTGGTGTCAGTCATAGAGATGGATAGTGACATGCCATGAAATACTGTTGGGCTTGTGAGAGGAAGTATGCATGCTGCAGCTATATTTTATTCTATCTAAACCTTTAAATTAGCCTTTTATGACTAAAACTCATCTTATTATCCCAGTAATTGGTCCTTCCCTGATTTTCTTTGAATCTCTAGCCAGGTTCTTGATTCTAGGCCACAATAGGTGGATACTCTCTCTTATAATAGGCTTGTCTTCCTTGTAAAGCTAGAGGTCTTCACCAGGTCTCTTAGAAGAATACAGAACCAGATTAGTCTGTTTTTTAAGGCTACAGACTGGTCCAGGAGTAAAAACAGGGCAGCTAGGTAGGATGTTTATATCTAGAGAAGCAACAAGCAGAAAAGACAGCTACAGTCTATTAATAATAATGACTAAGTGTTTTTTCACACTGTCCTTCAACACACAATATAACCAGCAGCTGCATCACATCAAAGAATGCTGCATCAATTTATTGACCTTTAAATACAAATCTCTTAGCAGATATCTCATTCTATACACAGCACCTCTGGTAGTCAGTCCCTACAAACTACCCAAACCACTCAACCTAACCTCCCACTGCAACTCAATATGGTCACTGTCTCATGCTACCTCTTCAATATCCAAAGGTAAGTACTAAAGCTTAACATTGACTCTTTCAATGCCATCCAAGAAAAAATAAGCAATGATTTCTGTTATTAGACCTTTATCCCTATCTTGACTGCCATTATCTCTATAGCATTCCTATATGATGATCAATTGTCTGTACTCAACAGGAGCCTTGATCTACAATAAAAATAGAGACAGGTACCTCAGCCATTCTGTGATCTCAAACTCTATATCTCAGGTCTATGCTGTAAGTGCCACCAACTAGGAAATATCAAGTGATTAAACTTAATTGACAGGAAAAATGTGATAAAGTAAACATACAAGACCACCAATATACTGCTATTCTCTCTGTAGTCAATCAAAAATGAGTTGATATTCCAATCCTGTGCACATCTTCTTAAGTTTATTATAGAGTTTCAATGATGATATAGCTCATAAAGCAGGATTTATATAAGCAAGTAGAACTGTAATTTGTTGAATGTATAATAGAATGACTGAAGCTGTACAGACTTATGACTGATAAATTTCCAGATGTAATGTGTCCATCCTTTGAGCATGCCTGTACCAGTCATGATGTGGAGCCAGTTGCTAGTCATGTACTAGGATAATAAATGAAAAGTAGCACATACAATGAAAAGAGTAAGGCTGACTTGAGCTCCAACTTATAGGTCAACAAGGTCAATAGACATGTCTTGTATTCCAAGATTTACAAGACTGCCACTCCCAGGGCTATTGTCATCTCCTTTAGTATCTCTTTCTGTTTCTCTCTCCAGTTAATGTTATAATACACCAATAATAATATGATTATAGTAGTTTAACAATAGTATGCTGTATTTTTGAATAAGACTCTTTACTTAGCTTGGCTTTGCACATTAGAAGTTGTACATACATAATAAATATATATTAGTGTTAAATCATCTCTTGACTATAATAGATCTTCAGCAGTCAAATAAGGTAGATTATAATACCTGTCCCTTAAAACTAGCTCCAATGTATTATTCCAGTCAGGTTCTTGTAATATTTTAATACTTTGACTACTTCTCACCTCAATATTTCTCTATTAGAGAGAGCATTATAGAGTTCACAAAGTGGGCAGAACTATTTGGACATCTTTGTCTCAAATATCTTTTCTGTATATTTATAATATGTAATAATTGGCATTCAAGGCTTTGACCTCAAAGTTTTGATATCTATAGAGTTATATTGTAAACAATTCATAAGAGGAATAGTAGTTGCTTTGTTGCTTGTTTTCTGATAGGTTCTCCACAGATCTTGTCTAAGACTTTCACAAGCTCTTCTGATGGTCTGAGAGGTGTTATAGGGATATCTAGAGTGACAGAGGCAATCTGAAGAAGTAGAATTGTGATGCGAGATGGTGAAGGCTCTATAATAATAATTTCACTATCTAATAACACTTTAAGTGCAGGTTTGTGCTCTTTCTCAATATTCTCCTTCTTGTTTTCACTGTTAGTAAGTTTAATAGCAAAGTTTGATGATCTACTATTACTGTTGCTAAATAACAAAGAAGATTCAGAGTCTGAGTTACTTAGAGTGGAATAAGCCCATTGTAGTTTTGAGCTTGATCTCTATGTAATAGGAGCATTATGGCCAAGTTCTCCAAGTTTTTGCATTCAATGTTCCACTTTCTACTACTTTTTATATTCAACATCTTGACATTGCCAAAAAAGCATGGAATAGTTTGCAGATCTGGCAATTTTGATTGTATATTATAGTCTTGAATTCTATATAGTCATTCAAGAATAAATAAGACTTCAGAGCTCATTAGCTGGGTCCCATATTGGAAGTGCACTCTAATCTAGCTTTTTGTCCTAGAAAAGATAAATTTTGATTGACAGTTGTTAAGTTCTAGATGGGATATGGAGGGAATAGATGTGGAAGGGTTAGAAAGATCAGAGACGATCAATGCAGAGACAGAGGCAGAGACAGAGGCACGAGATCAGAGAAGTCAGAAGATGTCAGGAATAGACCTTGGCTTCAGCTTATGTGCTGTGCCATTCCACTGCTGGTGGTCCAATTTAGGAACAAGAGGGAGAGGACTTAGAGGAAACTTAGAAAGGACAAATAGTTTAAAGTCAGAATAATCAGGAATGTTGAACTAAGTCAATTATCGGACTAGAGAATACATGACTGTAATCCGCTACTTATATACCTATAGAAAATGTTGGAAAGTGATAAACAAAATGTAGAATCAATAGAAAAGCTACACAATGCAACAAGCATGTGATAGAAACAACAGAGAGATAATGAAGAGGGATGACATAGTATGAAGAGCAGGCATATAAAGAGAAATGGGCAGTGACATATGAAGTATGAATGAAATCATAAAAGGCGGGTGTAATATAAAAGAAAATGTGAAGGTGGAATGGAAACTATCAGTATCAAGCGGAAATATATAGAAAGGAATAAGAACTAATAATCAACAGAAATAAGAAGTGAAAGGAATTGGAAGGAAGACAAGTGGAAATATGTGGGAGTATTCAGAAACAAATAATATATAAAGAAATGATAAGATATAAATGGTAGGAATAGAAACAGAGTAGTACAGAAACAGTCAGTATTAGTTGGGTTTGTCCAGAGATGTACAAGTTGTAACAGCAGTCAACATATTGCAAGACTGATTATTACATACCTAGTCCCCAAAAGATAGTCACAGGTGCAGAAATATATTTAGATTGGCAATGAGATGTTTTCTGTTATATTTATTTATCAGTTTATGTGAAAGAAATGTATATGGGATAACAAGCACCTTGATAGAGCCACCCAGATGTTGACTTGGCCTAGGACCGATATCCCAA
Organism: Leucoagaricus sp. SymC.cos; assembly: GCA_001563735.1. Lineage (NCBI taxonomy): Eukaryota > Fungi > Basidiomycota > Agaricomycetes > Agaricales > Agaricaceae > Leucoagaricus > Leucoagaricus sp. SymC.cos. Next base: position 242,045 of record KQ962246.1, on the reverse strand, counting down.
GTTTGAGTACTGGGATTTGATTGACTTGACTATGCCAATAGTAGTTGTATGCTTAGTTGGTATAAAGTAGATGGTGTTGAGAATAACTTGATTCCATGTGATCCACTTTGTTCAGAGGTCCTTACAACTGTGAGGATCCACTATGAGATTGGACAGAGAGGAGGTGTATTTAAGAGCCACCAGTATAGATGCTGAAGACTTTAAAGCCTTTCAATGTATAATAGGATGTTGTAATCATATGGGGATAGAGGATGTAGGAGAGAGAAAAGTAGTGGTTCTTAGTAACAGAGCCTGAGCAGTATCTCCATCAGTACTAGAGCCCAACTGTGATATTAGATAGAAGAAAAGATACACTGCCAACTAACAACAATTTTCTCTTCTCAACTAGTTCTTTCACTAATATTGTGCCATCAAGAGATCAAAGATCTTGACAAGTATCTTCAGAACCCACTTATAAGAGCTCACTTTGAGAAATATATCCCACTCATGTGAACTTGTACATCTACTAAAGCCTGCAAAATCTAATGCTTTTTCTTTAGCCATCATGAATGTGGTATTTATCTATAGTCTGAGTGCCCATGAACTATTTGAGAAAGATTCTGGTGAATATGTTAGTCAAGATATAGAAAATTTTGGTAGATTGAGCTAGAAAACAGGAGGTGCAGTATGTGTGTAAACAATGATAAGGGTCATAAAAGCAATACCTAATACTGCCAGTCTTCCTGTGAAGAGCTGGTGATTAAAGCCTACTCTATTCTCTGTCTCATACCCCTTTGTCTCTTCATATTCAATGTAGTTCTGATGCTAAGTTGAATTGCTATTTGAAACAGTTGCCTGTCTCAAGAAGTCAAAATGACATTACAAGATCACAATATCTAGATTAGATACAGCTGTAGTATACACATTAGCAGGGGATGCTGTATATTCTATGACAAGAAACTCTATATCTAAGGTCAATTAAACAGACTACAATAATAAATAACATCTAAGAGTTCCACCTATATACTACTAAATTAGCTTTCTACTCCCAACATCTCACAACTGTCCTACATATTCATCCAGGAATTTTTTGGAATAGCTCTTGAGATTTCTGAGAGCATAGCATAAGTCTCCAAACTCTCAAACTTTCTCATACCACTTGATTGAATTTATTGGAACAACAAGCTTGTCTATATGGATAGGGTTTGAAGCTGTCTTAGTTGCCATTTGCCAAAGTGACTCTGCATGATTCATCCACCATCCCATATCTGTCCCTTGTCCCTTAAAGACAGAGATGAGAGAGTAGTAGGACAGTTTTGAGGTTTGTTCTCCTTTGTTATGACTCTGAGTAGAGTACTCTGGATAGTTTCATGGACTGTAGTATTTATTTTCTACTACCTGGTGTTACTCTGTATTCCCTATTCCTGTATACTCTGTGTTACCCTGTCCCCCTAGTATAAGTACCCTAGGTAGAGCACTGTATTCCCTATGCTTTACCAATTGTACTCTTCCCTTACTCGCTCTCAAGCCTTTGCCTAAGTTGCAACCTGAGTTTGCTCATAAGGTCATAACATTTAGTAAAGTGTCACCAACTCACCTTGCCAAATGGAACAAAGGCATAAACAACATCGGTCCTATGAAGAGGACAATCCTGCCAGAGGAAAATGATGACAAGCACTAGCAGCAAGTATAGCTGAGCAACTGGCAGATGAAGAATACATACAGCAACTACTATAGGAAGAATGAGACAATGAAACACCAGAAGAATCATCAACAGAGACAGATGAAGAAGAACCCAAACCAGAGTTAGAACATGAAGAAGCAGAAGGAGAATCTGCCCAAGGAATAGAATATTTGCCAGAAGCACTAGGATTGCTCAACATCAGCAGACAATCAATGTCAGAAGAATCAGACAGCACAGAAATGTCTCAAGAATATGAAGGAATGGATATGCAACCACAGCCAGCCCCACAAACTATAATACAAACTCAAACCAAATCCTTCTTACCTGAACCAGGATACTTTGACAGAACAAGAGCAAAATGGGAAGACTGGTGGAGGAGTATGCTACTCTACATTGCAGGAAACAATATCACCAACAATAGACAATGAGTCACAGTAGTGCTTGCCAGGATAAAAGGAGGAACAGCAGGATCATTTGCATCTATCACAATGAAGGATATGTTAAATAAAAGTTGGTGGGCGGCTTTCAACTGGGATAATTGGGCCAAGGAATTGAAAACTAGGTTTGCAGATGGAATGGGGTCAGGAGAAGCAGAATAGAGAATCAAAGAATTCAGACAGGGAAGGATGCACATTCAAGACTTCTTGATTGAATTCAAAGTTCTTAAGCATAAAGCCAACATAGATGATGGCCATGCCCTCTTTTTACTAAAGAAACACGTTTGCCCCAATGTCATTAAAACTATCATGGGATATCCCACCAACTACCAACCAACCACTTACATTGAATGGATGATATCCATCAATACTGTTGGGAAAGGATATGAGTTTGCCAACTTGAAATGACAACACCTCACAGACAGTGGCATCACATATGGAGGATGAGGACAACCTATGGAGATTGGATGTATGACATCCCAAACACCACACTACATTGACAAAGGAAACTCCAAATGCTTTAGTTGTAGCAAATTTGGCCACATCACAAAAAACTGCACTGAACCAAAGGCCACACATGATCTAGCCAACAAACCTCAATGCTTTAATTGTGACAAGTTTGGCCGTATCTCTAAGTACTGTAAAGCCCCATGATGAAATAAGCCCAGCTTCAGAACTATAACAGAAGTGTCAGAGGAAGAAAAGAAAGCAAATGAGGAGGGTTTTGTAGAAGGCTCAAAGCAAAATGTGTAAACTTTCAAGCCTATAAACATAGAGTTTCTATCTCACAGTCTCCACAATATATTATTCCACAATGACAAAACTCTCAGTGCAAACTCATCACCAACCCCACAGTAAACCAACAAGCAACAGTCAAAGCTCTCATCAACTCAGGATATACTCATATGTGCATATTGGAAGACAAAATCTAGAAACTAGGAATACTAGTAAAACCAATCAATGCTCCTTTTGAAGTCTTTAATGCAGATGGTACCCTAAGTGGTCATAAATCTATCACCTACTATACCAATATCACACTTGACACCCATGGCCACTGAGAACAAATTGAAGTAGTAGTCACAATGTTAGACTCTGCAGACATGTTTTTAGGTCATGATTGGTTGACTCATCATAATCCCGAGATTGATTGGAAGAATGATATTGTTAAATTTACAAGGTGTCCTCCCAGTTGCAATGTCCTTCATCATGATATATGCATTGAACCCCATATTTGAAAATTTCAAATATAGAAACTGGATGAGAAAGAAGAAAAATAGCCAAATCTGACCACAGCTGCTGACTTACCAACCTATATGAAGGAATATACCCACCTATTCAACAAAACTAACTTCGACAGACTTCCTGATTGTACACAATGGGACCATGAGATCAAACTAATGGAAAATACATCCCCAGAACTTCAAGCAAAGATATACTCCATGACTCTGAAAGAAGAAGAAGAACTCAATGCATTTATAGATGAAAACCTAAAATCAGGAAGGATACAAGTCTCAAAATCACAATATGCTGCCCCATGCTTCTTCATTCCAAAGAAGGATGGATCAAAATGATTAGTACAAGACTATCAGAAAATTAATCAATATACAGTCAAGGATAAAACACCCATCCCCCTTATCAGTGAAGTGGTAGATCGACTCAAGAATGCCAAGGTTTTCAACAAATTCAATATTATTTGGGGTTACAATAATGTCTATATCAAAGAAGGAGATGAATAGAAAGCAGCCTTTTTGACCAATCACGGACTATTCGAACCTATAGTCATGTTCTTTGGCCTATGCAACTCCCCTGCCATCTTCTCACAAATAATGACTACCATCTTTAGGGAGATGATCCATAATGGCACCTTAACCAATTATATGGATGATTTCATCATCTCTGCCCAGTCAGAGAAGGAACTTTAAGAACAGACCCTATGATTTCTAAAAATTACAGCCAAACACAACTTGTACTTCAGATGATCCAAGTGCAAATTTGGAGTATCAAAAGTACCAATTCTAGGGGTTGAAGTGGAAAACAGGAAAGTTGAGATAGAACAACAAAAGATCAAAGCTATTAGGAATTGGAACACTCCCTCTAATATCAAAGGAGTGGAAAGCTTCCTAGACTTTGTCAACTTCTATTGAAGGTTCATAGAAGGGTTTAGTAACATTGCAGGACCACTCAATGCCCTCAAAGGAAAAACAGACTGGAAATGGGGACCTGACAAACAAAAATCATTTGACATGCTGAAACAATACATCACTGAAGAACCTGTATTTTTTTTTAAAACTCATAAATTTATAATGCAGTACATGATAGCAGTCCACACCTGGGTTATAGATGCCCAGGAACTGTTATAAAATACATGCAGCCATATGATACTAGCTAGATCAGGAAACAGAAAACCCAAAACAGTGTCTGCATAGCACAACATCAACACTTCACCCCTCCAGCCAAAGCCAAATAGTACTACTAGATGGAATCAAGTGAGAAGGGATCAGCAATTGCACTGACACTGGAAAGCTTCCCTATCCCAACATTCATCCTTCTGCCTCCAAGAAATCACACCTGATGCAGCCATCTGCTCCTGCCAGTCACAATTAGTGCACTGCACCAACCACTCCCAGTCAAAACAGCACTGCCAGTATGGACACCTTTGGTCATTTGCACTGTAATCCCCACTACAGTTCACACAGTGGGCAGTGTGAGGGCATGGGGCTCCCTCCATGGTAGCCAGCACAGAGGAGTTGGCCAAGGGGTTACCATGACAACAACCAGCAAGAGAGTGATGGTTGGCCTCTGAATGAGGACCAGCACAATGCAGGCAGTGGGGTGCCTGTGACTTGCAGGCATGAGTGGAGTGGCCCCAGTGCCAGCAGTGCTGGCACACAGAAACACTGGCATAGGATTGGGTGGGCTGCACAGGACACGAGGCTGGGCTGAACTGGAAAGAAGAGTTAATCAGGTGCTTGGCAACAGCACCCAACTGAGAGTCAATGACATCGAACCAGACTGTAGCCAAGTCTGCATGCCAGAAGTTCCATATAATGTGAGTGGAGTTAGCAAGAACAAAAGAGGAGGCCATGTGAGAATACTTCATGACCTCCCTGACATAGTCTGAATCAATATAATCCTTAGACCCAGGATGGAAGTAAGAGACATCCATGATCTTAAGATAAGACCAGGACATGGGAAGAGCAGCCTGAATCTTGCAGCCTAAGTGCTGGTGGATAGTGGCAGCAATAACCTGAATCTCCTCAGGTGATGCGACTTGGGAGGTAAGGAGAGAAATCCCCCCATAAGTGGTGACACAGAAATTGACCTAAAGGTCAACCTTGGCCAGAGATTGGTTGGCGACACCAACCAGAGATGGGAAAGAGGAGGTGGCAGGGACCAGCTCACATTTGACAAGGACTTGATACCGAGAAGGACCAGCAATAGTAGTCTTGAGCTTCCTACATGAAGGCAGGGGTGGAATGGAGGCCTGATGCATTGCAATGATGTGATCAGATAGAAGGTCAGGCATGGTCTTGGCCAAATTGACCAAGGCTGTGACATCATGGACAGTATCAGCATATGACTGCTTAGGGGCTGGAGCCAAGGAGGGGGCAGGATGCTTTGGAGACCTAGGCAGCCTGGAGGGAGCTTGAGGGCAGGGAGCCAAAGGACAAGCAGTGGCCTCAGATAGAGAGACATGCATGGAAGAAGGGAGAGGAGGTGGAGGACCAGCTGACTCAGGCCCTTCTTTCCCACATACTATCATCATCGATATATTTGCATTTTGAGAAACATTTAGCATGCTATGTCTGACAATCCCAGTGGTAGTCAGGCTGGCCTTTCACGTCTCTCCTGGGCTGGAGACACTGGTTTTGATGAGGAAATTGCAACCGCCGGCGCAAGTGACACTCGGATGTCCTCGCCCTCTACACCCACTCCTTCTGAGCTGGAATCTCCTACACCGTCTGCGCCTAAGCTTGGCAAGCATGCCACTCGCAGAAAGGCCTCTCAAGCAGGCCTTACTCCCCATGTGCCGAGGGTTGCCCCTCGCACTTCTATTCCTACCCCGGGGGGTACCCTTACCCCCGCGTCGTATACAGTTCCTGCTGGTGCTGAGCCCAGGTTGGTCTTTACCCCCACCCCTGCTCCCTGCCCTCTCTCTTGTCCTGGCCTTGGTTCTCTTCCCTCTGGCAAGGACATCCCCTCTGCTGACAACTTCCGCAATATTGTGGGGGCTCTCAGCGATATCGCCAAGGCGCTTAACTCCTGGGGTGACCAGCCCTGGGCCGTTGAGGATGATAAGGCATGCATTGCTCTCAAGCTTGGTTCATTCATGACTGGCTTCGTCTCCAAAGGGTGGCACAAGCTGCCCTTTCCTCCTCATTCTGCTCTGCTGGGCACTCCCCCTGATCTCAAGGGGATGCTTGCAGCACTCATCCCCCAGCCACCTCTGGGCCCCCAGATCCACGGGTCAGCTGAGTCAGCTGGCCCAGTACCTCCTCCCCCTCTTTCCGCACATGGTCCCCCTTCTGAGGCCACTGCTCATCCTCCAGCTCCCCGCCCTCTGGCTCCCCCCAGACTGCCTAGATCCCCGAAGCGCCCTTCCCCCTCGTCAGCTCTGGCCCCCAAAAGGTCGTATGCTGACACTGTTCATGACGTCACTGCTTTGGTCAACTTGGCCAAGACAGTTCTGGATCTCCCGTCTGACCACATCATCGTGATGCATCAGGTCTCTGTCCCTCCTCTTCCCTCTCGAAGGAAGATCAAGTCGACTGTCACTGGGCCTTCCCGGCATCAGATTTTAGTCAAGTCTGAGGCAGTTGTTTCTGCCTCATCCTTCCCTTCCCTGGTTGGCGTTGCTAACCATTCTCTCGCTAAAGTTGACCTTTGGGTTGACTTGTGCACTTCTGCTTATGGAGGGGTCTCTCTCTTTACATCTTGTGTGGCAACTGCTGAGGAGATTCAGTTGGTCGCTGTGGCTGTTCACAAGCACCTGGGTCACCAGGTTTCTGCCTCTCTCCCCATGTCGCAGTCTTATCTTAAGATCATAGATGTTCCTTACTTTCGACCTGGTACCACAGACCCCGTGGACTTGGACTACATGAAGGGCGTCATGGCCAAGTTGCACATGGCCCCCTCCTTCACCCTAGCTAATGCCCCTCATATCATACGCAACTCTGCAAAGTCGGACTCGGCCACGGTCTGGTTTGATGTCATTGATTCTCAGTCAGGTGCTTCTGCTAAGCGCCTCATTAACTCCTCCTTCCAGTTTGGTCTGGCCTCCTGCCCTGTGTGGGTGGCCCAGTCTCATGCC
>KQ962246.1:216351-228932 GCA_001563735.1 Leucoagaricus sp. SymC.cos | reverse complement strand
GTGTGCAGTAGCAGTCTGGTTCCAGGCTCGTAAGCCCAGCTACTGTTACAAGGAAGGGCTGGAATCGACTAAATAAGGTACAGTACAGCAAAAGTCCAAATTGTCCACTGAGACCAGTGACCATCTAATGCCCCCCTCAAAATGGGGGCCTTGTTGATATTTCAGTTTTGTCAGGAATGGCCAAGCAAGCACCTGCCCATGTGCTCAACTGCCAACATCTTCTAAGGGATATCTGAAATGCTAACCACCTTGGCAGTGACACCCAGAGGGGATAATAAGTGGCAACACCATGAACTTGCACAGTGTGCCACATGCAGGCATGGGGCTCCTGTGGGGATCAGGCCCTGGGAAGGCAGTGCAGAGGGGTTACCCCTACAAGGACCTGGGATGTTGGCAGCCAGCAAAAGCCAGCATACCAGGAAGGAGGAAGGGACAGAGGAGTGAACTCAACTCAACGCCCTGGAGAGAAGAAGACCCCAGCAGCTGTGGACACCAGAGCCAAGAGGGACCAGTGGGAGACTGGCCCGAGAGAAGGAGGATGAGTCAAGTGCAAAAGAGCACTCGACCAAAATAGCAGCTGCTTATTCAGCAAAACCATGGGTTTGGAAATGGGGGGCCACGAGGGTGACCGGGGGATATGTATGGCCCAAGCATAGTACAGACATGCCCAGACCAGTGAAGAGGCCTGACCCAACCACTGAAGTAGAAGGGGGCCAAAAGACCAGGCCAAGAGGGAGGGGATGCCAACCCAGGCAGGACCTGAGAAGACATGGAAGAAGATGGAGGAGTACAGCCAAAGCATGCTCAACTCAACACCAAAAGAGTGGAAGAGATGTAACAACATCCCAGCTACAGTAAAGAATAGACGTCGTGAACCCTAAAGCGATGAGGATAGTGGTCTGTGAGTGACCCAAGAGGGCGGCAAGGCTGCGAGGGAAGAGGCACCCCAGAGCAAAGGTGGTGGTACATGGGAAAGAAGGGTTGACCCAGGCTCAGTTCAAAACCAGTCACATTATGATCTACAAAGGAGGTCCCAACAACATCCCCTTCTTTATTGGCTGTGACAAACATCACATCCAGTTTGCAATTGCACAAGCCAAGAAGGACTTCTCACAATTCATTGTCAAAGGATAGAAGTAGTCCATCAACACCTCTTCCTGCTGTACATGCAGAGTCTATGAGAGGCACCTTTTCTTTTGCTAAAGGACTACAGTTACTCCTGTTGGGCATCTCTTCCATCATTATATTCTATCTTAGAAAGACCTTTACACTAGTTGCTTATTCATGAGGATATGAATCCTGAGGAGGAGGTGATGTTATAACTCTGGATAGAGTACTCTGGATAGTTTCATGGACCATAGTATTTATTTTCTACTACCTAATGTTACTCTGTATTCCCTATTCCTATATACTCTGTGTTATCCCATCCCCCTAGTATAAGTACCCTAGGTAGAGCACTGTATTCTCTATGCTTTACCAATTGTACTCTTCTCTTACTTGCCCTCAAGCCTTTGCTTAAGTTGCAACCTGAGTTTTCTCATAAGGTCATAACATAGGGCCTTAACAATAACACATGAAATGTAGGATGTATTTTATATTTTGTTAGTGCTAGTAGTAGTTTGAGGTGATAATTTGAAGATTTAGGCCTCACCTCCACTATCATAAATAGTTCTATATATTTAGGACATAATTTACTAGATCTTTCCTTAGGCAGGTTCAAGTTTTTTATTGCTAGGTATACCAGGTTGTTGACTCTGAGGTCAGGTTTAGGTAACCTATATTTATTTGCTTGTTAGGTTTAAAGTACCCTCAATTTAATAATCACATTATATACTGCTGTCATGTTTATTAGAACTACTTCAGCAAATTTTTTGACTTCTTGAGAGGGTGAGTTGTCACCCCTAACTTCTCTTATCATACTAGGTATATAGCCACCATTCAATTTGAATGGTGCATATTCTGTTGATGCAGATATACTAGAGTTTATCATAAACTTGGTTAAAGGTACTTTTTCTATCTAGTTCTTTTGGTTGTAGCTTACAGTTATATAGAATATTTGTCTAATGTTTCTGTTCATTTATTCAGTCTGTCTATCAGTCTGTGGATAGAAGGATGTGGACATTAGGAGCTTGGTTCCTAATAATTTATGAAGTTCTTTCCACTATATAGATGTGAACTTCAAGTCACAACTACTTACTATTGAGCTTGATAGTCTATGCAAATAGACTATCTCCTTTATATATATCCATGACAGTTTGGATATACTTATTTGCATGTGCACTGGTATTAAGTGCACTATGCTAGTTATATGCAGATCACAATCCATAGATAATTATGTCCCTTTGATTTGGGAAATAGACTAATAAAGTCCATTCTAATAGAATTCCATGGTTTAGTAGAGATAGGGAGAGGGTATATTTCACCTCTTGGTTTTGTAGTTGGTGCCTTGGTATAGGCACACATTTCACAGGACTTGCAGAATTCTCTGTAGTCCTTTACTAGCTTCAGCCACTAATACCATTGGCAAAGATATTCCCCAGTATGTTGGTCTCTAAAGTGACCAATGATTTTGTGTGCTTTATTGAGTAGCTGTGTAATAGTCTTTTAATTATTAGGAATACAGACTGCTTTCTGTTCTATGTTAATCTTTTTTCATATAATACCATTATTGCTAATGGTGAAGTCTTTGTATTTATTCAATGATTTCTTCACTGCACTAAATATAGGATCATTATCATATCCTAATTTAATTAAATCTATAATCTCATTGGTTATTTCAACCAGTAGATTTTCTCTATCTATATCTGATATTATATCTCCTAGAGTGAAATTAGGTTGATCTCAGAGTTCTGAGTAGATTGGTTTCTTTGACTCTGCAGCTTGCTGAGCTGCTTCTTGAAGCTTGAGAGCTTCAATTTCTCATTGTTCCCATCTTTCATGAAGATGATTACTTTGTCATAGGTTTTCATCATTGATAGCATTGATCTGAACTATGAGGTCATTGAGCTCTTCAGTATGTTGCCTTGGCAGATCATTTCCTTGAGGGTTGATTCTATAATCAACTTGAATATAGTCTTCAGGAGCATATGTCTTCCCTGGCTGGTCACTTTCATAGTATCTAGATAAGCAGTCAGCAATCTTGTTTGACTCTTCTTTGATATATATGATGTCAAAGTTGAATCTTGACATATAATCTATCTATTTATCAGCATTGTTGTGCTAATAAGTTTGATTGAGTTTTAAAGAACTCGAGTGCTTTGTGATCTCTGATTATATAGATTCAATATTCGAGTAGTTTGTCCTCCCATTTCATCAATGCTTCTAATATTGCAAGCATTTCCATTTCATAAACAGCATAATTTTGTTGCACTAATGTGAATTTCTTGGACATGAACTCTGTAGGTCTGCAGTAAGTCTATGATGGTCCTTGACTATACATTGCTCTGATTCCTATCTTAGATATATTGCAAATGACTTATATTGAGTCCTTATTGTGAGCATCTATAAGCTTAATAATTGGGGTTTTTTTATATATTACTTTGATTCTGTCAAAGCATTATTGGTGCAATGGCCTCCAATGGAATGGGGTTCCATTCATTGTCATGGCCATGAGTGGTCTAGTATATGTAGTAATTTGAGAGATAGTTTATTAATCTAACAAATTATTGGATGTCATAGTAATTATAGGAGACTCACTATTCCCTCAGCTTATAAAGCTTGTCTAGATCAGGGTGAATACCCTTATCATCTATAATGTGGCCTAGGCATTCTACATGTTCAGTGTAGAGGTCACATTTTATCTGCTTAATGTATAACTTTTGTTTGCATAACCTACCAAACACAATTGCTAAGTGTTTTTGGTGCTCCTCTATGATATCCAAGTAGATAAATATATCATCTAAGTAAATATATACACAGATGCCTAACACATCTCAGAATATAGTGGTCATCAACCACTAGAATATGACAGGGGTGTTGCAGTCTCCTTGCTGTATTATGTTACTGATATATGTTCCTGCTATAGTTGTAAAGGCTGTTTTAGAAATATCTTCTAACTGGATGTATATCTGTTCATATATATCAGCTAAGTCTATTTTTGAGTGATATTTCACTCTGGCCAAGTCTTCTCAGATGATTTCTTAGTCTGGTAATGGAGTTACATCCTTTATGGTATTGTTATTATGAAATCTCACATCTAATATAGTCCTTAGTTGGCTATCTTTCTTTAGTATACACAGTAATGGTGCAGTTTGGTCTATAGAACAAGGTTTCTACCATTCAGCTTTTACATACCTCATGAGTTTATTATAGAACTCATCTCTTAGTGATCAAGAGCAATGGGACAGGTAGTATTTATACCTTTTATTCCCATTGATCAGTTTTATTTTGTGATTTACTTTATGAAATAATGGTAATTTCTCAAATGGGCCCTGCATGATATCTTAGTTCTCTTTAAACTACTTTTTTCTCAATGCAGGTATGTCAGACTCCTTATACTTGTCAGATAGCTTCTTCATCTGATAGCTATATTGTTCCTCTATTATACAAAAGTTTCACAGTTTTGTCTCTGAGTTATCCTTAATGGGAAGTCTAGTCATGAACAAACTGAATATTTGTTCTCTAGCCAATTCCTGGGGATAAAATGACTATGTAAATTCCTGAGGTCCTAAAACCTCTCCTTCTGCAGAGTATATGTATTCTGTCAATGGTGGTAGAGTATCTTCTGGGCATTTTATTTTCTATATGCTACATACTATAGCATTCCATTTATTAGGCATTTGAGCATCATAATACCACTTAAATTATGGTAGTCTCATTAGAGCATTATACAATTTATACTTGTCTATAGTAGCTATGAGGTCTTGAAAGGCCTGTTAAGGTCCTCCAGTCAGCCTAAAGAGTATGTATGTACTCTTTGTGGTTGGTGATTGTTGTTATCCTTGAGATATTTCTATCTCTTCAACCTTATCTTTTTATTGTTTCAATAAAGTTTGTTTGAGCTTTTGAGGTTTTCTTTCCTTATTTTTCCCCTCTTGAGGATTCTTTGGATTCTTGCTATTTTCTAATATATGCTTTGAATCTGTTGTTAGCTTATCACTAACATAGCCACCATGATCTTCTCAAAGATCTTCTACTGATATTTATCTGACTCATTCTTGATAAACATCCTGAAGGAGTTATTCCTTCTCTTCTTTCTCTACTGCTCAGTGACATTATAACCAATTGTCAGATTCCCCAGCTATGTCTACTACCTTGTAGACCTGATCTCCCATTCTTACTTCATTCTTAACAAAGTCAAGTACCACATTATTAGCTTATATGAATAGTATGCCAATGATCATATTATAGCAATTAAAATTCACTACATTAGCATATGTTTTAATAGAAGTATCTTCTATCTTTATTTTAATGTTAGCTCCAAAGTTGATAGTTGAACAGCTTCCAACTGTTCCCAACTGAAGTGTATGTGGGTCTATGAGATCATAGACTTTGATATCTGCTATATGAGTGAAACTCAGAGTTATGTCTGTAGTAGTACTACCCAAGTCCCATAATGTCCATACACCTATGCCATTAATATTGATTAATGTAGTGAGACATTGCTTCTCACTAGGCTTTGCTTGAGGATGCATAATTTTGTCTTTGTGCTTAAGAAGTGCTACTCTCCTTATTTTTACTTTCTCACTCTTGTTTCTTTTCATTTCCTCTTCTAGAGTGAGAGATGGTTCTACAGAGAGCCTATTAACAATAATCTCATCATCATATGCATCTTGGATTATAGCTCCAAACTCATAATCTTCATCTATGTCAGATCTATAATCTGACTCAATAACTTTGACTTCAATGTATTCATCCTCACTAGATTCAGCTTCCTGAGACTCATTCCCATCAGTCTCATTGTCACTCTCATTTGATGGGTCCTCTCTAAGCCTATTATTTAAATAGTTTAGCTCATTGCCTCCTTCAGTAATAGTATGTACTGCTTTAAGATAGCTTTTACCTTTGCTATCTTGAGGGTATTTGTCTACCCAATAGTTAATGCCATCACATTTCCAGCAAGGCTGTACTGCACTGGGTCCAGGGCTAGCCTGGGATAATGTCTTATTGGCATACTTTGGATTATTCTTTGGTTTCTTGAAGAATAAGCTCCTTTTAGATAGTTTATTATTAAGCTGTCTACCAGTTTTTCTAGGTGTTGAGAGATGCCCTAACTTATTAGCTGGTATTCTATTATGACCAGCTGAAATCTTCTTTGGGACTCAAGCTGCTTTTAGCTTGGATGGCATTTTTGGAGCTGTCTCTGAGCTCATATTACTCATTCTTTCTTTGATTTTCTTTTGGAAGAAAGTGCTAATATCTTTATAATATTCATAGTCAAGCATGTGCTTGACAAAATCTTCAATACTATTTACTTCATGGGACAGTCTCTTATTAAACATTAGATACTCAGACATCAGGCTTGGTATATCTTGCATGAATATCTGAACTAGAGAATAATTATTAGAATATATAGCTATTATTCTTATATAGTCTAGTATATGGTCATAAAAGGTTTGAACATCTTCTTCTACTGAATACTTTATATTTTGGAGACTCTTACAAGCTTTATGCATAGAGATTGGTCTCACAAACTAGTTATATAATGCCAATATTACTAATTTAAACATCTAATCATATTTACTATAATTAATACTCATAACATGTTGGTTATACATGTCCTTTGCCTTACTGGTCAAGTGGTATTATAGTATGAATATACAGGTTTTATCCATACTATCCTCCTATAGGTTGTCTAGGTTTCTACCTAGTTCTTTCATTGAGTAATCAATGCATAAGTTGAGGATGAAGTCCTCAAGGTCACTATACTTTGCACTACTACTATAAGTGATGGTAGTCTTCTCTGAAGGCTTTCTTGGCTTATAACCTTCTGGCATTAGCATTTTTTGTGCTAAATATTGGTCTATTATTTGTTCTAGATGATTGTACATAGCAGTGTTATACTGCCTATATATCTCTGTGATTCCAGGACTAGATTTGTCAGGTGCTATATCTCTAAATAAGAAGTATTATTGCTCCTTACAATATGGCACACCAGGTTGAGATGTTCCTCTAAAGAGAGATCTGAATTCTTGCCTCTCATCTTCATATGCTGCATCACCTGCATCACTGCCTTTGACTGGTACCAATATGCATACTATTTTTTGAAGGGTCTTACTTTGTCTCTTTGTAGGCATACTAGTGAATGGGTTTATGAATGAGGGCCCATTACCTTTGCTAGGTTTGGGTTTGGGTGGTTCTGCACCCAATGATTCAATCAGTATATGACCTTGAAATATAATTCCTTGGTCATTTATATTCAAGAATCTATAATTGTTAGGAATGCTTATTGGCAGAACTCTATCTCAGAGATGAGAATAGATGCCTATCTTAACCACTCCACTGTGACTTTGAATAGTATGGATCTCCATCACAGGGACAATCAAGAAGCAGACTATATCAAGCATATAATTCCAGAGACAGGGAGGAACAATACAGTTTGCTCACTAAGAACTTCTCTATAGTTGAAACAAAGGAGCAATCTTTGTCAACATTCCAAGTAGGATGACACAATTCATCTCTCTACTGACAAATGATCACCCAGGTAAGTCAGAATTACAACACTCACTTGTTACTGATTTTTCAGCTCTCAAAGAAACATCTGGGAAGTCCAGGACATCCTATAACAAGCAAGTTCTTGAAGAGTCCCTAATGTAGGGATTACTGAACTAGATCTAATAAAGATAGAGTTTTCTAGAAGACTTAGTTGTAAGGAGTGCAGAAGCATAGATAATAACTGAAGAGGATAGAAATTTGCATTTCTATTGCTCAAATCAGATCTTATATAGTTTTAGATCTAGCTATCTTTAGCATTACAGAAAACTTTTTGTATCTACTCAGGTTTTCAGTAATTTAGCTTTTTCTAGGACTATCTACTAATTCTGAATCATCAGTCCAATTGTTATGACTCCAGGTAGATTACTCTGGATAGTTACATAGACTATAGTATTTATTTTCTACTATCTGGTATTACTCTGTATCTTCTATTCTTGTGTATCTTGTGTTACCTCATACCCCTAGTAAAAGTACCTTAGGTAGAGCTCTGTATTCCTTACTCTTTACCAATTGTACTTTTCCCTTACTTGCCCTCAAGCCTTTGCCTAAGTTGCAACCTGAGTTTGCTCATAAGGTCTTTTTTTTTTTTTTTTTTTTAATCAACAATTTATTATGCAGTGTGCAGGTGCAGTCTGCACTCAGCTAAGTAAAACAAAGCTAAGAATAAGTATGAGATGAGGCAAAACACTAACTAACTAACTAAGACATTTGTTTGAATCGAAATTACTAAGGGTCATGTTGTGACATAACTACAGCTAAGTAATAGTTCTTAAAACAACTAACACTGAATGGGATAAAATAGAAAAGGAAGAGGTGTAGGAATGGTGGTTTGTCTAAACCAGAAGGGACTTACCGATATACTGACTCTTTCCAAAAAGATGCAGGTGTGAATGTGAGGGTATTATTTGTTGCACAGAGAGGTAAAAACACAACCCAGCATGCAGGAGGAGTGGCATGGAGATGTGAAGATGCAGCCCAGCATGCATGTGGTGTAGAAGGTAGAGGTGCTAGCTCTAGTGGTTGAGTTTTGCTAAAAGTGAATGTGAAATGATTGACAGTGAGAAAGTCAATCAGATGTTGGAGAGTGGCAATTGGCTCATTACTTCTCCAGTAAAGTGGACAATCCATAAAGATGTGTTCACGTGTTTCAAATCGGAAGCTGCATCAACAACCAACAAGTTCTCAAGGGAAAAATTGAGCTCAGTATGAGCCAATGGGAGCATGGTTAAGAATAGCTTGAATTGCTCAGATAGTGACGCTAAATGATGTGACAGGAGCATCATCATCAATAGTGTTGGAAGGATGTAATTCATGAAGCCAGGAGCTGTCACTGTGGTATTGTGGTTCTATGAAGCTGTTTTTGAATCTTTTGCTTTGTAAGAACAGAAAACTGTGGCCCCAAAAACAGGGGTCAGATGAAAATAGATTTTGCTATCAGTGATTGGCATTTTTAGTGGCTCTTTTGCATAGAAAGTCAAAAGAGCAGGGAGCAGGTTTGGCATCAAATTGCTGTTTAGACACTTGAATATAAACCTTGCATAGCATACAGCAGGATAGGCCTGGACAGTGGATTGGTATGTTGCAGTCACATTTGATGCTTTGGTATGGAATGTACCAGAAATGAATCTGATTTTGACTAGACTGTTCTAGCTAAGGGTGAAGGGCATTAATTATAGCAATTGAATGGGTCTGGCCCCCATGAATGGAAGGGTCTAGAACACAATGGGTGGATGGCATGTGATCTGTGATGAGAGTGATGTGATTGACATCTAGTAGAGAGACAGCCTTGCATAGACCAAAGTGGATGGAGGCTAGTTTGGCCTCAGATAGTGTGACAGTCCCAGAAGGGACATAAAGGGAATGAACAAGCTGTCCATTTTGCCAGATGTAATATGAGGTGACAGCTTGATGAGAGGTGGATAAGGGAACATTGCTATATACTATGACAATGATGTGATTGTTGACAGAATGGATGGAGGAGAGTTCTGCATCTAATCATCAAGAGTGGATACTGAGTTCCTTAAGGCTAGACCTATTATAATCAAAGGTAGAGAAACGATCAGCGAACATATCAAGTAAACGATAACCAGGTTGTAAAGACTTATGGAACTGTTGAAATTTTTCATCAAGCTTTTTCAATGAGGAATCAGCTTCTATGATAGGGCCGCTGACTACAGCACATTCTTTGACAGTGAGGTTTTCAACTGCCCTTGGATGAGGAAGCACTTCTTTAGAATTTTCAGCACTTAAAAGAGATAGGATAGGATGTGTTTTGTCGAGGGTCACATAATGATATGATGACTGTTTGGCAAGTTTGGAAAGATGAAAGTTGATGGGGATGAGGCCAGCAAGGGCTTCAACACCACCAGAAGGCGATGTATAAAATGCTCCAGTAATCCATAAAGTGGTGATCCTTTGCATTTTTTGGAGACTTTTGATATTTTGTGAGCATTTAGCATTTGCGAAATACCAGAGACAGTATCCATATGTGGTGAGAGGAACAATACAAGAATGATATAGAAGTTGTTTTTGGAGAGGGGTGAGTCCTCAGCTAGAGTTTCCAAGGAGGCACATTGCATGAACAGTCGACAAGGCCTTGGTAGACCAATATCATACATGTTCATGAAATTTGAGTTGACAATTGAAGTAAAAACCCAAATATCGCCAATGTTCTTTGGGTTTAAGAGGAGTTTGGGAAGTGTAAGGAGTGAATCCTAAGTCAATAGAAGGATTAGCATCATTATGGATGTGAGAGAAATTGAACAGCTCTGATTTCTCATGTTCAAGTATAAGCCCAAAGTCATCAAACAGTTTGGTGAATACTCAATAAGCTTTGACAAGGATGTTATGACAGCTCTTCCATGTCTCTCCTTGTCCAATAAGAAGACCGTTGTCCACAAACAATAGCACAGAAATGAGTCCAGCCAAATCTTGACTAGCTATGTGAAGTAATGGAGCCAAATAGAGTCCAGAAAGAATTGGAGACAATGCAGATCCTTGTCCAACACCAACATTGGCATTGAATAAGGGAGAAGAATGAGAATTATAAGAGTAAGTCATAGAACAATTGATCAAATAATTGGAGAAAAATTTAATAACGTAGGGAGAGAAACCCTGTTTGTGAATGCTCATAAGGTCATAACATTTGGTAAAGCATCACCAACTCACCTTGCCAAATGGAACAAAGGCATAAATGACATCAGTCCTATGAAGAGGACTATTCTGCCAGAAGAAAATGACAACAAGCACTAGCAGCAAGCATAGCTGAGCAACTAGCAGATGAAGAATATGTATAGCAGCTATTACAGGAAGAACAAGACAATGAGACACCAGAAGAATCATTAACAGAGACAGACAAAGAAGAACCCAAACCTGAATCAGAACACAAAGAAGCAGAAGAAGAATCTGCTCAAGGAATAGAACATTTATCAGAAGCACTAGGATCACTCAACATTAGCAGACAGTCAATGTCAGAAGAATCAAACAGCTCAGAAATGTCTCAAGAACATGAAGAAATGGATGTGCAACCATAACCAGCCACACAGACCATAATCCAAACCCAAACCAAATCCTTTTTACCTGAACCAGGATACTTTGATGGAACAAGAACAAAATGGGAAGACTGGTGGAGGAGCATGCTACTTTACATTGCAGGAAATGATATCACCAACAACAGACAGCGAGTTATGGTAGTACTCACCAGAATGAAAGGAGGAACAGCAGGATCATTTGCATCTGTCACAATGAAGGATATGCAAAAAGAAACTTGGTGTGCAGCCTTTAATTGGGATAATTGGGCCAAGGAATTGGAAACCAGGTTTGCAGATGGAATGGGGTCAGGAGAACCAGAATAGAGAATTAAAGAGTTCAGACAGGGAAGGATGCACATCCAAGATTTCTTAATTGGTCAGCTGTATGGTCGATCGGTTTGTGTACAGTCGGATGTAGGCTTAATTCCTGCCGATTGTGCGCTTATCGATGTCGTGCAGTCCTGGGTTCGAACCTGGCCTAGGTCGGGTGTACCAGTGCGCGAAGCGTGATTGCTTAGCAATAATCCGGGTGACACCGAAATGAAGGGGCGTAGTCTGGATGGGGCCTGGGTGGTTCTGGACAGATGCGGTCGCTAGCACCCTCCGGGGTTTAAGCCGGCTTCCGGTACTGATCAGGGAGGGTCCTTGAAGGGTAACCTGACTTGTCAGCTGCGCCTTGCGTCGTGCACTAACAGTCACACTGTAACGGTGTGGTACATGTGTGCGCTCCGTCCAAGTCCGATATACTGGCTGACGGTGGGGTGCCCCCTTGGTGAAGGGGCTTAATCGGAGACATATCGCCGGCCTTACCCGAAATAGGACATGATAAGTGAGGGAACTGGGGTAAAAACAATCCGACCCATGTGAGACCGTGTGCTTTGGGACAGGACACCCTCCACCCGTTCAGATCCAGTACGTCTGGTTGAACTCCATAGTTCGGGTCATTAGTAGGCATCACCCAATCTCCGGATCAAGGATACTGGCATACGATCCAGTCAATGACATCAGTGAAATCCTGGTGTAACCTTGGGATCAATCCGGTAGCGGCGCCTGCGAGGCATAGAGCCCAGACAGTTATAACCACGGTAATCAGGCCCGTAGGGGCATAATGTAACCGGCTACTGGGTAACGGGAAGGGGTAGCGCCTGGACCGTAGCTGTGTGACTGGAGAACACCACAGAGGCTTGAGAGGACTAAATCCTATGCCGGTCAGCCTGGTACAGTTAAAATAATCAGGTTCTGGCTTAAGTTGATTCCACGTCACACAAGAGTGTAAGGGTTTCCTGCAAGGGGCCCCCTAGACGGGGAAATCTCTGCTCCTACTTCCTGCGCTTTAGGTTAGGTACGCCTTGAAATATAGGGTACACTGTAATTGTAGATAGTGGAGTCGCGGACTGC
>KQ962246.1:205743-216109 GCA_001563735.1 Leucoagaricus sp. SymC.cos | reverse complement strand
CTGACTTAAAACAACAACACCTCACAGGCAGTGGTGTCACATATGGAGGATGAGGACAACCTATGAAGATTGGATGTATAACACCTCAAACACTACACTACATCAACAAGGGAAATCCCAAATGCTTTAGTTGTGGTAAATTTGGGCACATTGCAAAGAACTGTACAGAACCACAGACTACACATACTCCAGCCAACAAACCTCAATGCTTTAATTGTGGCAAGTTTGGCCACATTTCCAAGTACTGTAGAGCCCTACAACAAAACAAGCCAAGCTTCAGAACTATAACAGAAACACCAGAAGAAGAGAGGAAAGTGAATGAGGAGGGTTTTGTAGAAGGCTCAAAGCAAGACGTATAAACTTTCAAGCCTATAACCATAGAGTTTCTGTCTCACAGTCCCTACAATATATTATTTCCCAACAATGAAACTCTTAGTGCAAACTCCTCACCACCCCCATGGTAAACCAACAAGCAATGGTCAAAGCCCTCATTGACTCAGGATGGACTCATACATGTATATCGGAAGATAAAATCCAAGAACTAGAGATACTAGTAAAACCAATCAAAGCCCTTTTCAAAGTTTTCAATGCAGATGGTACCCTAAGTGGTCATAAACCCATCACCCACTATACCAATATCACACTTGACACCCATGGCCACCAAGAACAAATTGAAGCAGTAGTCACAACATTGGACTCTGCAGACATGTTTTTAGGACATGATTGGCTGACTCACCATAACTCTGAGATTGACTGGAAGAATGGTATTATCAAATTTACAAGGTGCCCCCCCAGTTGCAACATCCCTCACCATGATATATGCATCGAACCCCATATCTGAAAACTCCAAATACAGGAATTGGATAAAGAAGAAGAGAAATAGCCAGATCTGACCATAGCTGCCGATTTACCAACCTATATGAAGGAGTATACCCACCTGTTTAACAAAACCAATTTTGACAGACTCCTCTATCATATGCAATGGGACCACAAAATCAAACTAACAGAAAATACACCCTTGGAACTTTGGGCAAAGATATATTCCATGACTCTGAAGGAAGAAGAAGAACTCAATGCCTTTATAGATGAAAATCTAAAGTCAGGGAGAATATGGGTCTTGAAATCACAATATGCTGCCCCATGCTTCTTCATTCCAAAAAAAGATGGATCAAAACAATTGATACAAGACTATCAGAAAATTAATCAATACATAGTCAAGGACAAAATACCCATCCCCCTTATCAGCAAAGTGGTAGATCAACTCAAGGATGCCAAGGTTTTCAACAAATTCAATATCATTTGGAGCTACAACAATGTCTGTATCAAAGAAGAAGATGAATAGAAAGTAGCCTTTTTGACCAATCGCAGACTATTTGAACCCACAGTCATGTTCTTTGGCCTATGCAACTCCCCTGCCACCTTCTCATGAATGATGACTACCATTTTTAGGGAGATGATCCATGATGGCACCTTGACAAACTACATGAATGATTTCATCATCTCTGTCCAGTTAGAGAAGGAACTTCAAGAATGGACCCTATGATTCCTGAAAATTGCAGCCAAACACAACTTGTATTACAAACAATCCAAGTGTGAATTTGGAGTATTGAAAGTGCCAATTCTAGGAGTCAAAGTGGAAAATGGGAAAGTTGAGATAGAATAACAGAAGATCAAGGCCATCAGGAATTAAAACACTCTCTCTACCATCAAAGGAGTGAAAAGCTTCCTAGGCTTTGTCAACTTCTATCAGAGATTCATAGAAGGGTTCAGTAATATCACAGGGCCGCTCAATGCCCTCAAAGGAAAAACAGACTGGAAATGGGGACCCAACAAACAAAAATTATTCAACACGCTGAAACAATGCATCACCAAAAAACCTGTATTGACCCTCTCTTGACCAGATGGCAAATTCTGAGTAGAAACCAATACATTAGGATATGCCATAGATGCCATTCTATCTCAAGAACAGGACAACAAATGGCACCCAATAGCATTTATGTCACATACCATAAGCCCAGCAGAGCAAAATTATGAAATCTATGACAATGAACTTCTCGCTATCATGGAGTCATTATGGGTCTGGTGGCAATACCTCCTGGATGTACAGGAAATGTTTGAAGTTTGGACAGACTATGAGAACCTGAAGTATTTTAGGGAACCACAAAAACTCAATGAGAGATGGATGCAATGGTATCTCAAGCAACAAGACTATGATTTCATCATTAGGCATATCTCTGGCAAGACCAACACAAAGGCTGACATTCTCTCTTGCCATGACAAACCTGATTGGAAGGAAGATGACAAGGAAGTTATCTTCCTGAAGAATCTAATATAAAGGGTAAACATCATGAGCAAAACCACCATTCCCATCATATTACTACAGAAAGCATGTTTCAAGGTTATTATTGGCATAGACATTGAACAGCAAGTCCAAAACTGCAAAATCTGAGAAACTGAGATAACAAAGGGACTTAAAGACCCCTCCAAAGGATTTAGGGAGATTGACAGATTAGTCCAGTATCATGGAAGGATCTATGTGCCACCAGGAGATGACCTATGGTTGCAAATCATATAGGAATTCCATAATGCACCAGATGCAGAACATCCAGACCAACACCGAATGCTAGAAGTCTTGGCAAGAGACTTTTGGTGGCCTGGTATGAGACAAGATGTGAAGAGATTTGTAGGAGGTTGTGACATTTGCCAGAGAACACAAATCCATCAAGAACAGAAAGCAGCACCACTACATCCCCTACCTGTTCCAACACATCCATGGAAAGAAATCTCAGTAGATCTTATCAGACCCTTACCTTCTTCTGATGGACACAATGCTATTCTAGTTGTGGTAGACTGTTTTAGCAAGATGATACACATCCTACCCACCTCTACATCCCTGATAGCAAGACAGCTAGCTGTTCTATATCGGAACTACATTTGGAAACTACATAGATTACCAAGAAAGATCATCAGTGATTGAGGACCACAGTTCACTTTGAAGTTTATGGAAGGTCTATGTAAAGCACTCAGGATCACATAGGCCCTGTCAATAGCATATCACCCCCAAACAAATGGGCAGACAGAATAGATCAATCAAGAAGTTGAGAACTTCCTATGGAAATATGTCAGCTATAAACAGAATAATTAGACATCTTGGCTCACCATAGCAGAATTCTACTACAATGACAAGCAACACTTGGCAATGCACCACTCCCCATTCTACTTGAATTATGGAAGACACCCATGGAAGGGAATCACTACAACATTATCACTAGCACCAGTGGTGGAGGAATTTGTCAACAACCTCAACAAAGCATGAGAAATCACTGCAAGCAGCATGGAGCAAAACTGGAAGAGCATAGCAGTTGCATATGACAGAAAACAAAAAGATGCCAGAAGCTACCAAGTGGAAGATAGTGTATGGTTGAAAGCCTCCAACATCATGACAAATCACCCAAGCAAGAAGCTGGATTACTGGAGATATAGACCTTTCCCTGTCTCAGAAGTGATTGGGAGTGGAGCATATCAGCTCAAGATACCATCTCAGTGGGTTATTCATGACATGTTCAATGAGGTGCTCCTATCACTGGCAAGAAAACCTGAGTTTCTGATCCAACAGCAACCTCTACCTCCACCACCAGACCTGATCAATGCTGAGGAAGAGTAGGAAGTGGAGGAAATCTGAGGTCACCAAAAATGAGGTAGAGGGGTCCAGTATCTGGTTCACTGGAAAGGTTACAGTGATGAAGAGGATCAATGGTTACCCAAGTGCCATCTGTTAAATGTGGAGGAGGCAATCCAGGAATACCTTGATAGGTTCTCAGAGCAAACCTAATTGGGGAGAGGGGTAAAGCTCAAAAAATCAGATAAAAGCCATGACAAGGACCACAGACCCAGTCAACACAACCTGGCTATTACTCCAGTACTAGTCACTCCCAAACAAGTCTACATTGCTATCTTCACAATCACCTCTACTGCTCTTATCATTGTTATCACTGCCTCCATCATCACTGCTGAATATGATCACTCTATTAATTGCAATGTCATTCATCAAACCCTACCCAACTGCAACAACTCCCTCATCAACCTCCAAGAAATCCAAAGCTTTCTTACCCACTACCCTCCAAGCAGCCAAATGCACCACAGCCAAAGTCAAACTGCTAGCCTTTAAGCCAACTGAGAAAATGGCAATGTCAGACATAGGACATGTCAATATGGAAAAAGTAGAGCCATGCAACCAGGTCCTTCAAGATCCACTATACCTCTATAATGATCTCACCCACTCTCTTAATGCCCTTGCTATACTGGAAGAACAACTCCAGTCATTTGTAGAATCTGCACACAGTCTCACCACAATCTTAGCAGATCTGGAAGGGAATGTTATCAAATTGTGCACTGGAAGCCATTGTGGATCAGATGCCCAAGATTTCATTGAACATATCTCTGCCACTCTTTGCTATGCCTGCACTGCATGTCTTGTGCCCAAGGCACACTCACTCTAATGCATCCTTGCAGAATGTCTCCATAAATATAATAACATTGGAGAACAGTTTATCATCAACCACATAGCTGAAGTCACCCAGTCCTATGCATGCACTGATCCATACCCTGTCCCACTTCCCACTGGCAAACGCACTCCCCCAGCCCCTGCTACAACAGAAGACCCCACCAAACCACCAACAGACATAGTCCAGGAACAAGACATTGAGATGGATGACTATGACTCCAATGATACTCCTGCCAATAGCATGATAGGACCCACAGCCATTGAAGACACCCATGCCCTTCACAAGTTCCTTCAGCATCAAGATGCTGACTCACTCAAAGTATCCACCCCTACCTACTTCATTGCCTCTAATTGATTCTACACTTTACAAAAACATGGAGAAAGTGATAACAACTATTGGTCTCAGGTAGTCTATGAATTTCTGCAACATTACACCAACACCCAGGCTCACTTCAAGACCAGTCACATTACCATCTACAAAGGAGGACCTGACAATATTCCCTTCTTTATTGGCTACGATGAACATCACACCCAGTTTGTGATTGCATGATCCAAGAAAGACCTTGCATGATTCATCACCGAAGGATAGGAGTAATCTATCAACACCTCTTCCTGCTGT
This sequence comes from Leucoagaricus sp. SymC.cos, assembly GCA_001563735.1. Classification (NCBI taxonomy): domain Eukaryota; kingdom Fungi; phylum Basidiomycota; class Agaricomycetes; order Agaricales; family Agaricaceae; genus Leucoagaricus; species Leucoagaricus sp. SymC.cos. The sequence continues at coordinate 210,986 of KQ962246.1, read as the reverse complement.
ACATGTAAAGTCTACAAGAGGTACCTCTTTCTTCATTAAAGGACTATCGTTACTTCTGTTGGGTATCTTTTCTGCCATTATGTTTTATCTTAGAAAGGACCTTTACACTAATTGCCTATTTATGAGGACATGAACCCTGAGGAGGAGGTGATGTTATGACTCTAGGTAGATTACTCTGGATAGTTATATAGACCATAGTATTTATTTTCTACTACCTGGTATTACTCTGTATCTTCTATTCTTGTGTATCTTGTGTTATCTCATACTCCTAGTATAAGTACCTTAGGTAGAGCTCTGTATTCCTTATGCTTTACCAATTGTACCTTTCTCTTACTCACCCTCAAGCCTTTGCCTAAGTTGTAACCTGAGTTTGCTCATAAGATCATAACACCAATCATAAGATGTACTCAGAAAATACAAAGGGATCAAATTATGCAGAAAACATTCTAATCACTTGAACAGGGGTCTGTATGAGAAGTTATTGGCATAATCATAAATTAGTGATTGGCTTTTATATATTAAGAAGAGAAGATTATTCAAATAGAAGTGGACTTTAAACAGGGGTCTGTAGTCTGGGGAAGTGATTGTCAGAAGTCATAGATCAGATTTTTGATCTGTCATCATTAGTTAGATTCTATAAATATACTACTTCTTTAATCAGAGGTGTACATTTCTGTTAATGAGTCATCAGGACTTTTGATCTTGACTGATCACATGGAGGTGCTAGAGGAGGATTTACTTGAAGTGCTGGGGAGGTGGATAATGGATGAGAGGTTGACTGTTTGGGAGTTATGGGCAACTCATAAGTTCTCTACTAATGGGTTGGTGAGTCTTTGAGAGTATGTGTTGTTTAGAACAGAATGGATAATATGAGAAGTAAGATCAATGCCTTGTCAATCTAAGATATGATGATGCCATTCTTCATTCTTGTCCTCTTCTTTATCAGCTACCAGGTTCCATCTGTTCACTATAGCAATTCCTATGTTGCCATGAATAGTGCAAGTATATATCCCATTAAGATAACACTACTTAAAAGGTGGATTTTTAAAGGCCATCCAAATGAGATTGTTGAGTGAGGCCACTAGGGACATGTGAGCTGGGGATAAGAGGGTTACTGAAGGGATAGGTGATCCATCAGCCTTATAGGCACTAGTGAATTCCCAGGTATAATATTCAGACTATTCAAAAGAATACTACACTATATCCTCAACATTAACATTAGCCTTTCCCTTCAATGTGTTTTCTATAACATATCTTAAATATAGCTTGTGGGCATCTGCATCAATTTCCTGGGTAATCAGGGCCTCTGTTCTCAGAGGTTGGATAATATGATCATTTCAATAGGAATGATCAATACTGTAAGGTTCGAGGAGGATGGTAAAGACATATTTGTTGGCTTTGCTTCTGTTTCCAGTAGAAATGGGTCCAATGAGGGTAGTGTTAGCATTGTAGTGAATGAAGGTGGTTAGGGAAATTGGTTCTTGTTCATCAGTCACTTTCCAAGTTCTTATAAGGGAAGTCATTGTAGTGCCCATCATAGAAAGTGTCATCAGGAGAAAGTTCTTTAGTCATTTGGACTCTTCTCTGTTCTATTTGGTGGCTACTATATGGAATATCCTCTTGTTGGTAGGAGGCATTTCTCCTTTGAATCCTATGACTCCTTCAGTATGTTACATCCAATTCTTGTCCTTGCTGGTTGGTGATTGTGTTAGCTCAGGGATGTTATCATATAAATTCATTTGGGATGGGTGGTCATCAATTTTGTGTAGGAGTTGGATGAGCTTGGGGAGGTCAAGATTAGTTTTCTGTTCATTGTACAGGGCTAGATGAGCAGCAACATTGATTTTGTCAGACAGCTTGGGGAGGATCATTTCTCAGTGGACAAGAGGTATTCTGTCTGTATATCATGCTATTTCTAGGAGTATCATATTGGGATCATGAGTTACTACACATTGAGCAATTGTGAGTGTGATACTCTGAACAATAGCTTTGGGAAGGGAGAGGTCTTCTCTGGAAAGTGGAATATGGTAGGGGTCCTCCTGATTCAGTTTCAGCATCAGATTCAGGAGATCTGTAGCTTCCTCTTTGGTAAGAGTCACAATCTATCCTGGGAGGTTGTCATGCTTGATTTCCTCATTCTCTTCTTGGAAATACCTGGCTAGAGTCATGCAAAGATAGTTGAGATATTGTAGGAGTGTTCCAAGATTGGGGAACTGCAAAAGTTACTTCAAAATGGAGTCTGCCTTCAGGGCTAAGATGCAAACTATTGGCAATTTCTGCCAAAGAAATTCCTGTAGTAGTTTCCCATATTGTTGTTCATAGGCAAGGGAAGAGCTGAAGGGTATCAAAAGCTTTTCAAGCCAGATTGGTTTGCTGTGAGTAACAGAGTAACATTCACATAAGATGTATGCTTGTAGCAGTAAGTGACCTGTAGTAGTTGATAAGAGCAAAAGTTACCTGATTGCTTCATAGATTAGCATCCTCAAAGAAAATGTTTGGCCAGCTAAGTTGCTGTAAGGAATACTAGAGGGATTGATCCAGAAGGATGGTGGTTCTGGCAAGAGTGGGGATACTGATTATGGCATTGTTTCACATGAACACTGTATATTCACCATTTCTGTCAATAAAGAGTTCAAGTAGAGGTCATAATGGTGACTGGGTTGTCAGGTGAGCTTGGGCATTTGTTTGTTCAGTTGGGGTCTGTTCAAGTTGCTGGAAAATAGCGATTGGTGGTCTTTTGGGTTGTTGAAAAATAGCAGTTGGTGGTATTTCAGGTGCATTTGGTCATGGAGAAGTAGATATTGAGTGAGAATGAGAGTTATTGGACATGACATTCTCTAGGCAAGATTTTGGCTTCTTTTATATTGATTCAAGATTTATTTGGCCATTTTGAGATTTTTGCTTGGTTCCTAAGTGTTTTTAGATTGCAGATATCCTTTTTATTTGATTAGGAAATAGATCTTCTGTTAGATATCCTTGTGATTAAGGATAGCTTCTACTTCATATATTTTTTTGTCTTGTTCTAGCTCTAGGGGTGGTCTGGTAAACTGTTGGCCATAGAGGGGCATTTTCTTATGAGATAGCAATAAGGAGGCATGAAAGACATTGTGGATTTTCCATGATGGTAGTAACTTGAGTCTAAAATTGACTGAGGAGATTTTCTGAATGATCTCAAAGAGGCCATCACATCTTTGGTATAGTTTTCTGGTTGGAACATTTAATTTTAGATGTTTATTGTTGAGCTATATGGTATCTCTAATTTGATAGGTTGGGAGTCATAGGTGGCAAGTTTACTTCATTAGTGCTTCTCTTACAGATTGATGGGCTTACAGAGCCTTTTTGCAGATTTGGTTTAAGTATTCCATTTTGTTATTTATGGCTGGCAATTTAGTGGGTTTGAAAACTGAGGGGAAGGTTTTGGGGGATTCTCCTTGGAGAAGTTGAAAGAGGGTTTCAGTTCTTCCAGCATATGGGCAGTTGTTGTGAGTATATTCATATAATAAAAGATGTCTGCTCCACTGTTGGGGGTTATTAGCTGTGAATATAGCTAGATAGGTTTTGATTTCTTGGTTGAATTGCTTAGTAGAGCCATCTGTTTGTGAGTACACAGTAGAGTAGGCAGTTTCTATATTTAGTGCTTGGTAAAGGGCTTTCATTGATCTTGATGTGAATCTAGAGTTGCAATCAGAAATGACTTTATTGGGAAGTTTATACTTCCTAAATAGATTGTTGATCAGAAGTTGAGCTATGTCTTCTGATATGGCAGATTTCATAGTAGGGGTTAAAATTACTTTTTTTATTAAACCATAGTCCACTATGGTTAATATAAAATCAAATCTGTTAGATTTTGGGAGATCTGTGATCAGATCCATTGAGATTTGGGCATAAGGTCATGTTGTTTTAGATCCTTCAATCAGGATCATTGGTGGTTTGTCAGGACAGTGAATGATTTTGTTAGCTTAACAGGCAGCACATCCAGCTATGTATTCTTTGATATAGCAGGCCAATAGATGTTTTCCTGGAGTTTTCTAAGTATTTCTGTTTGTCCAGAGTATCTAGCTATTCTGTGGTCATGAACTCATTGAATTATTTTTCTTTAAAAGTCAGTATCATTTAGTATTACTAGTTGTTGTTTGTGATAGGCTAGTCTTTTATCCTTTTCTGGTGGGATTTTGAGTAATTTGTGTTTGTTCTCAATTTCTTTCTTCAGGTCTTCAGTAATGAAGTTGAGAAGGTCAGAAGTTATTATGACAATTTGTTGGTTATTTTTCTTAGTTGGTATAAGATTAGGTTATCTGAAGAGAGCATTAGCAGCTCCATTCTTTCTTCTAGGTATATATTTGATCTTAAGTTGGGATTTATATTCTTCTAACATAGTTCTCCATTGTCTCTGACAAAGGTTAAGATCTTTGGGTTTTGTCCATCACATGAGGTTCTCATAGTCTGTCCAAACTATAAATTCATGTTTGGCTTCTAGAAGATGGTGTTGCTATGTCTTTAAGGCATACATAATGGTGAGTAGTTCTTGTTCTAAACAGTGGTAGTTGTGCTTGGCTGTATTAAAGCTTTGTGAGTGGAATGCAATAGGTTGACATTTTCCTGCACTATTTTTCTGATATAGAACTGCTCCAGATACATAGGCTGAAGCATCTGTTTCAATTTTAAAAGCTCAATTTAGATTAGGTTTCTTGAACATAGGTTTTTGTTGAAAGATGTTCTTCATTTCTTGAAAGGCTCTTTTGTGAATAGGTTCCCATTTAAAAGAAACATTTGTTGACATAAGTTAATTGAGGGGAGCAGTAATCATCAAATAGTTTTTGATGAATTTTCTGTAGAAGTTGTAAAATTCTATAAACTTTCATACATCACATATTTTCTCTAGTGTGGGCCAATCTTTTATTTCTTTTCATTTAGCATGATCTATTTCAATTGATTGTCCAGTTATCATAGCTTCTAAATATTCAACTTTAGTTTTCTCAAATTTACATTTTGAGGCTTTTAGGTAGAGATTGTATTGAGACAGTACTTCAAGTATGTCTTTGGTGAGGGTTTGTAATTGTTCAAGCTCAGTCAAAACTAAATAGGCCCAAATAGAGTGAAATAGAAATCTAGTGAGAATCAATTCAGACCTGTTTATGACCCATTTTTGGGTAATTCCCAGTGACTCTCATTGATTACTTTTGATTTCAATCTATCTGAATCTATTGTGCTCAATGAATATTTAATTCATCTGATCTATTGAC
>KQ962246.1:195637-205654 GCA_001563735.1 Leucoagaricus sp. SymC.cos | reverse complement strand
TTTTTGGGTGATTCCCAGTGACCCTCATTGATTACTTTTGATTTCAATCCATCTGAATCTATTGTGCTCAATGAATATTTAATTCATCTGATCTATTGACCATTGATCATTATTGATTGCAATCGAGTCTCATTGATGCAGTCCGATACAATCTATTATTTTCTATACGAATCTAGTCTATCTATGACGTTCCTAGACGTCCGTTCTCGTCAATACTAATCAATACACATCAATACAGGCCTAATGCTTAGTGAAGACGTCACTCACCAAATACAATAATGTTCTAAGTTAACTCTAGTCATAATGAAGTCAGTTACTAATCAGAAAGACTGTTATACAAGCATACTGAGCAACATAACAAGGCAAGCTGACATGTACAAGAGAGTTCTGAATAGTGTTCAAAGTCCAAATCCAGTCCGATTGAGCAGGAGTGTGGGGCAAAAGTCTGAAAATAATACAAGTGTGAGCAGAACAAGCATAAGTCCAGCAACTGAGTGAGCAGAGTATCGAGTACAGTTCAGTGAGCAACAAAAATAAGAGTTCAGGAAGGCAAGTTCAAGAGGACAACCATGAGCAGAAGGGAGTTCTGAATTCTCTTGAGAGAGTAAGAAAGACAAAGGCAGGGCTGGGCATTATTAGATGGGCAAAACAGAAACAAAAAAATGAAAAAAATACCTTAACACATAGGTAACAGGCTAGAAGAAATTGTTATGGGCAGGAATGAGTGAATGTGAGTTAATCTACCCTCATAACATCAGTAATGCCTTTCTCACAGAGCGTAAAACATGTAAATACCTTGTTGAGCATCTGCATTGGAATTAAAGCCAGTTTTCTGTGATTTTCTTAGTAAATTAGCTCAACCAAGTTAACGGATGAACATACCAGCAAAATCAGATAGCCTAATGCTCGAGACTTCTCAAACCATTCCTAACATAAACCAATTAGCCACTGAGCTAGTTATTACAGGATCAGACAACATACACTTTTGATGTCAGAGGCTATCTTATCCCAAATTCAATGAAGTGCTTTCTGGGGGAACAGCTGTCTGATCTGGTGAATCCATATCCAGAATATACTAGGGTCATGGATAGTCATGGGCATGGGCACAGTGGAAGGGGAAGGGAGATAAGAACAATGCATGGATGCATTAGCATGATAATCATGTATTTGGTCATGTTTGCACATGCATCAACTAGATACCTAGTTAGAAAGTGCCCAAAATAGTTGGATGCTCGACTTGGGCTGTCACAGAGTTCCCCTCTGCTTAAGAAGCATTTTCTCGCAAATATCACAATTAACCACAATTGTGTGTTTTTCAAGTGCTCTCAATGTGCGATGCAGAAACCGTGGTGCCCCCAAGGCATATTTGTAGTGTAGGTTCACATGCCATGATAACAATCTCACAGTGACCCATACTTGGATCAACCAAACAGAAGTCCTACATGCACTTGTTGGCCATCCGTTATCCCAACAACTGCTTGAGTGTTTACAGCCACAAACCACTGTTTTGAGGACCTTCTTGGACCTTGTTTGTCCACTAGCCATAAGGATAAATCTAGAAAAAAAGAGGGGAAGGAAATAAATAAAGGAGAAAGGAGGGAGAATGTGTGAGTATGAGCAGTCTACAACAACATGGCTGGAATGTACAGCTTTGACTGACAAAACATTGGGTGGCTGGGTGAGAATCTATATTGATCTATTTTGATCACTAGTTTTGGATGTTACCAATAGGACTCAGTGGAAATCATTGAGACCCTAATTCGGTCTATTTAGTTTTCACTGGGGTTCAAGTGTGAAAGCATGGATAAGAATGTTGTCCATGTAAATAAGGACTCCTTCTTTCTTTACCAGTGGTTCAAATATTTTATTCATCATAGTCTAAAAGGTAGTGGGAGAGTTACATATTCCAAAAAACATGACTGTTGGTTTGAATAATTCTCTAGGAGTTCAAAAGGCTGCTTTCCAATAGTTTTTATTCTTGATTCAGATGTTATTATATCCTGATTGAACATCAAATTTGGTAAAATATTTTGATTCTTCAATTTTATCAAAGAGTGTTGATATAAATGGGAGGGGGTACATGTTCTTCTTGGTGTGTTTATTCAGGTATTGATAGTCTTGGCATGGGCAGAGTTTTCCATCTTTCTTTCCAACAAAAAAGAAGGGGAATATCATTAGTGATTTCAATAGTCAAATGAATTTCTTCTTGAGATTTTCTTCAAGGAATTTGTCTAATTCTTCTATTTCTTTGGGTGCTAGTTTGTAGTTTGGGAATGCTTTTGGTTCAAACATAGGAAGCAGTTTAATTTGATAGTCTCATTTTTGAGGTGGGAGAAATTGTTTGGCTTTCTTATTAGAGAATATATTAAGATATTAGTGATATCAAATTGGAACAATTTCAAGAGGGTCATCTGATTGTTATTTTATGTATTTCTGGGCTAGCTCCATTGCCATGTTGACTTTGACATTTAGTTCATTGTTTTCTTCATCATCGAGATATAAGCAATCCTCAGTTATAGAGTCTAGTAATTCCTAGTATTTTTCTTCAGGTTTCTAGAGTTAGAAGGTGTGGTTTTTCCAGTCAATTATTGGGTTATGTGCTTCAAGCCAAGGTATTTCCAGTATAGCTCAGTTATTTCCTAATTTAGTAATCTTGAAAGTGATGTCTTGCATCATATTGTCGATTATGATTATAGCTTTAGCTATTTTTGTCAATGTTTCTATTATTCTATTAGCATTTCAGACTATTGTTAGATGTAGCATGTTATTTGTATTCTCCATTTGTCAAGCATGGTAGGATCAATGAAGTTGTTAGAGGCTCCAGAATCTAATATGAAGGTAATGTTTTGGTTGAGGTCAGATATTGGGTGAATAATTACAGGTATTTATAGAACTTTCTTATTTTCTTGCAGTGTGATTTGATTGATCTTCACATTTTTCTGCTGAGGTGCAGAGCTCAGCTTTGTTGAAAATTTTAATTCTCTGACTCCCCTGATGAGTCATGTTCAATGTTTAGAATAGTGTGGTATCCTAGTTTGCACAGCACTTTCCTTTTGGATCTTTCTTTTCCACTAGACTTTCTTCTAGGTTTAATAACATTGTTCTTCTTCAATGAGTTAGGAGTAGCTCTAGGCTTCTTGGGTTTAAAATTTGGGTCATCTTTGAAGGGACATTCCTTTGCAAAGTATTGTCCTTTGTGACAGAGGAAATAGAGTCCTTTCTTCTTGAGATGAAGAAGTTCTGGGATAAGAATGTTGTTGAGCTCTTTCTTGAGGCATATGTTGATAAGGGTATATAGTCATTCTTCATTGCTTCAGTCTTCATCTGTTGTAGTCTCCTCAGATTCATTATCTGATTCTTTGTCAGAGATTGAGGTATAGTCATCAGCTCAATAGAGTTCCTTGAGGTTGTCAACATCTATTAGACTGTATCTGAGAGGGTGAGTTTGTTGTGGAAGCAATTGATATGGTTTGTAAGACTTTCTTGTAGTCTTCTTTGGATGTTTAGTAGTTGTCCTTAGATAAGGTTGTTGTTTTCTAGGATCTCTCATTAAGTGAGCAAACAATTGTAATTGGTCCAGTCCTCCAACTGTTCTAGCTGCTGTATAGTAATTTGTGATGTTGGTTCAGTTGGGCTGGAGGAAGACAACATGTTTGTGATAATACAAATCCAGTCCTTGGAGGAAGTAGAAAATCTGGACATTAACATCAGCAATGGTAGACATGGAAAGGAGGGATTTAAATTTGGTGATATAGTCTTCAATTGGTCTTCCTCTTTGTCTAAGAGTAGTGAGCTTGCTAAGAGACTTGAGATTGTCACTAACATGTTGGAACAAGGTATTGAGGGCTGTATAGAAGTCTGCCAAAGTTCTGAGAGTGAATGTTCCAGCAGTGTTTGTATAGTTGAGAATATAGGCTTCTTTCCATTGTGATGCTCCTCCTTGCATTGAGAATAGGGTATAATAGATCTTCCTGTCATCATTGTTATATGTGTTTGGTTGTGCTGCAAAATACATGATGAGAGCTCTTCTCTAATGGTTATAATCATTGGGTTCTCCATAGAAGGGTTTGGATTTCTCAACCTTTGGGTCTTTAAGTGTTGGTTGGGCTATTCTAGAGTGAGAATTCTGAAGAGTTCTGGGTTTTCTGATCTGGGGGATGACATGGGTGTGTGAGGGAGATCTTTCATCTTCAAAGGTGTCATGGTCTCTAGATTCTCAGTATTCAGTAAATGAGAGGGTTCTTGGGGTTTGTGGAGAGTTATTTCTTGTTTGACTGTCAACTTCTTGCTGGACACTGTTGAAGAGTTGCTATGAGTGGGTGAGGGAAGTATCAGTGTTAGATATTCCAGAGGAAGCAGTTCTTCAGGATTTTGATTCTTGAGTTATTCAATCAGTTCTTTCAGAAGGCTAGGATTGATTTTTGGAAGTAGTTTTATAAAAGAGATTTTTGAGTACATTGAGAACTCCTCAGTGAGTTCTTCTTCTTTTGTGGGCTTCATCAGCAATTTTGACTCATTAGAGGAATCCAGTATAAAGGTAGAGAAATCAGGAATAATAGAGAAGTCAGATAAAGGTTCTAAGAGTTATTATCAGAATGAGGTAAGTTTCAAGGTGAGTAGTTTCTATTCAAAAGAATGTGGGATTAGCTTATTTTCTTTTATGATTTTGTAGAGAAGAATTGTATAAGAGAGAGAGAAAAAGGGGTATATTGCATAATAAGAGGCATATTGCATAATGGGAGGCATATTATATATTGAAGTTCTATTTGGTTAGGGTTCAGTAGACTTCAGTTTGAATCCTTTAGGACTCTCAGTTTCCCAAATGAACAGAATACTTATAACAGTCATAAGATTTCTTTTGCTTGAAGATCTGTTCTCCAATAACACTTTGATATCTGTTAGCTATCCTTACCTATAGCTTTCTTTTCAAAGAAATATTTTAGTGAGTTGCCTCTTGTTAGTTTACAAGGATTTCCAATCCTTCATTCAGTACTGCTGCAGGTTTCCTGAGTGATGTGTCTCCCATTCAGGTGTATAGCTACAACTGTTCCTCCTAGGGTCCAGAGAGAAGTTCCTATCCTAATATTAGGGATGCTTATCAGCAGGACTCTATCTCAGGGATGAGAATAGGCATCTATCTTAACTGCTCCACTGTGACTTTGAATAGTATAGATCTCCATCACAGGGACAATCAAGAAGCAGACTATATTAAGCATATAATTCTAGAGGCAGGGAGGAACAATACAGTTTACTTACTGAGAACCCCTCTATAGTCAAAACAAAAGAGCAATCTTTGCCAACATTCCAAGCAAGATAACACAATTCATCTCTCTACTGATGAACAATCACCCAGGCAAGTCAGAATTAGAACACTCACTTGTTACTAATTCTTCAGCTCTCAAAGAAACATCTGGGAAGTCTAAGATGTCCTATAACAAGTGAGTTCTTGAAGAGTCTCTAATGCAGGGATTACTGAACTAGATCTAATGAAAATAGAATTCTCTAAAAGACTTAGTTATAAGGAGCACAGAAGCATAGACAATAACTGAAGAAGATAGAAACTTGTGTTTCTATTGCTCAAATCAGATCTTATATAGTTCTAGATCTAGCTATCTTTAGTGTTACAGAAAACTTTGTATATCTACTCAGGTTTTCAGTAATTTAGCTTTTTCTAGGACTGTCTACTAATTCTGAATTATCAGTCCAATCATAAGATGTACTTGGGAAATATAAAGGGATCAAATCATGCAGAAAACATTTTAATCACTTGAACAGGGGTCTGTATGAAAAGTCATTGGCATAATCATAAATCAGTGATTGGCTTTTATATATTAAGAAGAGAAGATCATTCAAATAGAAGTAGACTTTAAATAGAGGTCTGTAGTCTGGGAAAGTAATCATTAGAAGTCATAGATCAGATTTCTAATCTGTTGTTATTAGTTTGGATTCTATAAATATATGGCTTCTTTAATCAGAAGCATACATTTCTGTTAATGAGTTGTCAGGACTTTTGATCTTGACTGATTATGTAGAGGTGCTAGAGGAGGATTTGCTTGAAGTGCTGGGGAGGTGGACAATAGATGAGAGGTCAACTGTTTGGGAGCTATGGGCAACTTGTAAGTTTTCTACTAATGGGTTGGTGAGTCTTTGAGAGTATGTATTATTTAAAACAGAATAGATAATGTGAGAAGCAAGATCAATGCCTTGTTAATCTAAAATGTGATAATGCTATTCTTTGTCCTTGTTCTCTTCTTTGTCAGCTACCAGGTTCTATCTGTTTACTATAGCAATTCTTATATTGCTATGGATAGTGCAAGTATATATCCCATTAAGGTAATACTGCTTAAAGAGTGGATTTTCAAAGGCTGTCCAAATGAGATTGTTGAGTGAGGCTACTAAGAGTATATAAGCTGGGAATAAGAGGGTTACTAGAGGAATGGATGATCCATTGGCCTTGTAGGCATCAGTGAATTCCCAAGTATAATATTTGGGCCATTTAAGAGAATACTGTACTATATCCTCGATATTAACAATAATTTTATATATCTTCATTATATATTTACTATAGACCTACTCAGTCTGTCCATGTGGCAGCTATGGGCACTCTCATTAAGTGAGGATGAGTTGTGAGCATTAGTTGACTAGCAGCAGTATTAGGTACTGTCATCATTGTTAGTAATAGATTCTAAGATTAGTCATTAACCTAAGTAGGCTGAGCACTTGTTATGATCAGCAGAACTTCATTCCCATATATGGATGGTGACATCATTTTTGATCTGGACTCATTTATCTATCCTTCTGATGATTCCATATTCGACCCCTACTTCCCAGCATGATCTGAGTTCTATATTCGACAGACTATTTCCAGATATGTAGTATGTTGCCACATTTCTTTGTCTCCCTACTGTAGTGCTCAGTAGTGTTCCCCAGCACTCTCCTTCACCTTGGACCTTAGTGTAATCCTATCTTCACCCTAGACCCAGTGACCGTCTATAGTTGGTAGTATTACTTTTGTATATAAAGCCAATGTAGTAGTAGGTATAACTTCCAAGTTATATACTAGTTTATATCGTGCATAAACCTCTTGCATGATAACTAGTTGAGCTCTTATCAGTCGCTCTCTTAAACTCTGCTTGTGTTTGCTTGTGTATAAGTGTTATATGGTGCACGTTAACCTTTGCATGTTACACTCTGCTCTAGGCTAGACTCTTGTCACTAGAGTGTGTGGTAAGGCCTGCTGATTCTTCCAGATAGGCTGGGTAGCAATAACATAAGTATATAACTTCCTTTGCAAACCTTCGCGTGCATCGTATTCTCGGATTCCATAGGGCTCTATACTTCATTGCTAGGCAACCCTATATCACAGGCTCTATGCTCTATTGCTAGGCTCCCTGCACCAATTGGCTCTATGCTCTATTGCTAGGCTCCCAATCACAAGTGGACTCTATGCCACCACTGCTAGACTCTCCACACCTATTCCTTGCCACCATACAAGAGGGTCCGTCCAACCTTTAACAATGACCATCTAGTTCAGGACATTAACAAGAGTTTAATTCAACACACCTCTGCTAAGTCCCTGTTGTCCTACAAGCCCTGTGTGCCACTGTAGAAGAAGTCAAACTGAGGTCACTGACTTACATCCAAACTGAATCCATTTCTTCACATCCCATTATTCTTCCATTATTCCCTTCTATACCCACTCCGACTCCTCCTCATCTTCTTGGACAACTACTTCAACCTCCACCTCTAATAATCTCATCGAATACCATGATGCTGCGTGTCTTGCATTACAATACCACCTCGAACCACACCCCTATTGCTTACACACTCCACCTCCTCAGAAGCCCCATATCCCCCCACCTCTGAATGAAGGAAAGAAGCCAGAGAATGTAGAAAGAACTCTCCTCCACCAAGCTCATCATCAGGAGAAACAGCTACCACCTCGACCACCCACACCACTTCACCTTCCCCCAAAACCTTGCCTAAACTCCCAGGCACACTACCCTCCTCAATCTCGCCCACAATTGCTTCCTCTAGCAAAGAAAAAGGAAGACAAACTCAAGAATCCCTTGAGACCAAATTATCCAGAACCCAAATCACTCTGCTCACCCCAGCTGAAGAACAAAGACTTGAACAAGCCAAACAGAAAACCCAACAACAGAATATTGCACAACTCAATAATACTATCTCATTCTATGACAACAAATCCATTAATAATCCCCTTAACAACCTTGAATCCACCCTCTATGAGTTTCTTGTACAAAGACAATCTTTCATTGCAGACGAACTCTTCAACATCACAAAACTTGACCTTGACACAGTATGATAAAGACTTGTCAACCTCAGGTACCAATCCCACAAGAAACCCCTTAATCTCTTCGAACTCTCGGTATTCAAAGCCCTCAAAACTAGAGAACTCACCCTCGACCCCACCTCTGGACTACAACTAGATCTCGGACAATCTTCCCTTCCCTCACTTCTGCCACAATCTACAGGTCACACTTCAACTCCAACAAGAACACCCTGAGCCGCATCTCCACCACCCATCAGGAATATACCTAGAACCCCATGTCAACCACCTTTGAACCTGCCATCTAATCTACCCCCAACCAACATACCCAACATGGCGACAACAACTCCAAAACGACCTAAATTCAACACTCCACCAACATTCCTTGGTAACTCAAAGGATTATCAAAGATGGAAAGAAGCTGTCAAACTCTATATCTCAGCAAACACCACACTATTTAATGACGCCGCCGGCCATATCGACAATACTATTGCCATACCATGGATCCTATCCTACATGGACGGATCAGCAGCATCATGGAGATCTGCTTATATCGAAACCAACACTCGAGCAAATGCAGGATTCAACCCCACAGACTACGATATCTTCTGGACAGAGATGGACACCTCATACCAACTGGCTAGCACTCAAGCCAATGCCCTCGACCATCTCTCATCATTTTCACAAGGAAACAGAGACATCGAGACTTACATCTCAGAATTCCGCTCCCTGGTCACACAAACCAGAATCACAGGAGAGATGGAAAAGGTCTACCATTTCAAAAATGGGCTCCACCCCAAGATTGCATACAAAACAATCTCACAGAACCCTATGTGATGGAATCGATATGGATATCAAACCCAAAGTCATCAGCCTAGGATGCCCTTGCATGATCCTAGGCCTCCCATGGCTACAAAAACATAATCCAGATATTGATTGGGAAAACGGTACTCTATAATGGAGACAACACCCTTGGAAACAGAAACGATTTCAAGAACTCATTAATTCGATGCATGACAACAACTACCCCATTGAAATTAACAACATGTCCTATCTCGAACCTACAGGACAAAATTTTCCACAGAAAGACCCTATGGCAATGGATATCGATGCCATCACAGACAGGATTCACAACATCCATCTGGAGACAAATGAAACGCTTCTTGACCCCGACTTCGATTCCAAATCAGAAAATGACAAATCAGACTTTCAAGAACAAGTCAAAGCTGCTGCAGAACAGCTGGTACAAGAACATCTCAATGTGATATTCACTGATGAACAGAAATGTGACTGGAACTCAGGCAGTTGCTTCTGTTGCCACAAACCAGGTCACAGAGCTGCGAAATGCCCCCTCTTTTTTTTATCAAACCATCCAAATCCCCCATGGCATCCCCTTTCTTCTTCATAGCAAAGAAAGATGGAAAATTACGACCATGCCAAGATTATCACTATCTCAACGAACACACCATCAAGAACACCTATCCCATCCCTTTCATCCAATACATCCCTACAACCCAAATTTTCCCACAATATCCCCTGGAACACCATTGCATGTAACAAACAAGGAAAACGTCGCCTCAGCAAAAAGAAAATGCTAGGAATACAAGAACTTGTAGATGACACCAAAGAAAGTGAAGTTGAAGATATATATGAAGAAATTGACACTATCGACTCTATTTCCTGTCAAGACATCCAACACATAAAGGATTTTGCCTAAGGAGACTTGC
>KQ962246.1:169695-193975 GCA_001563735.1 Leucoagaricus sp. SymC.cos | reverse complement strand
GCTTCAACCAGGAAATCCAAAAATATCTCGCCATCTACTGCAACAGAGACCTCCGAAAATGGAAAAAGATGTTGCCAACTGTGGAATTCATTTACAACTCACAGCGCCATGCCGGATGAAAACACTCCCTTCGAATTGCTCTATGGCTACAATCCCCGAACCTACCCTACCACAGAACTAATCACAGTACCTGCCATAGATGAACATCTTAAGCAACTAGAGAAATCTTGCCAGCTTGCCCTAGAAGCCCATGAGAAAGCTAGACAAGTAATGCTTAGACACCACAACAACCCAAATTGGGAACCCTTCGAAGTAGGTCAGAAAGTATGGCTCAACAATCGAAATCTCACCACTGCAGCAAATAAAGACACTTTACAGAAATACACCCAAAAGGTTGAAGGACCTTTCCAAATATGTCAATGACTCTCACCAGTCACCTATGAACTCGACCTATCCCATAATTGGAAAATCCACAACCGGTTCCATGCTACACTCCTCACCCCATATAAGGAAACCTCTCAACATGGTCCTAATTTCTTCGACCCACCACCCAACCTTGTGGACAGTTTCAAAGAATATGAAGTTGAGAAGATCATCAAACACAAAGGAACCCCACAGGGCATGAAGTACCTAATTAGGTGGAAAGGTTATTCCCCATCTGATGATACTTGGGAATGGGAGGACGACCTCGAATACTCAGGAGAACTACTCAGGGAGTATAAAGACGCAAATAAATTACCACAGGACAATGCAGGAACCCGCTTCAAGCCAACCAAGTGAAAGTACCACACACAAAAATCATAAATACCCACATCCCCTTCCCCTTTTCCAATCATACCAAATGTCCCATTCTCGCCATTGCTTTTTATCAATTCCATATACCACACCCCTGCACTCCCATATGTCCAATGACATCCAATCCTGGACCCACCTCGATATGCTCTCCTTCTTCACCCCTGATATCGAATGGTGCTCCGACGATGAATGAGAGTACCTCTGACAACATCTTAAACAAGTGGATCACTACTCCTCCTCCAACACTGCCACTGACTGCCAGTCAGATACCACTACCAATTCCAGGACCTACAACACTGCTCCCCAGTCTCCAGAACCTGCACCAACAAGATACACAACCAACACCACCAGTTCTGACCAATATACCACAACCTCCTCCCCTAGTCACAGTCCTCAACATCAAAGTCCATACCACTTCACACTGCCCTCTCCCTCCACCACAGCTCAGATACAGGCCCAACTCATTTCAGCCATTGATCATGCTAGAGAAACCTGCTCCTCCATGTTCATCTATTATAATGATAATCCGCAAATGGCTACTATGGTCAACACCTTCTAGTCAAATGTCCTTACTGCTTTTCGTCAATGTGACTCCACGCTTGCATACAATGATGCCATCCAGAGCTATAAAGACCTGGATAACAGTGACTTCCCCCATCACCATCTCAAGATTTGTCAAAGGTTCCTCCTACTTGATCACACTGCGAAGTGGTCAGGAACTTCGCAATGAGATGTACAACATAGAGAGACATGTCCAAAGGATATTCCTAACCCTGATGACACCACTCGACCAACTCCATCCGAAGACCTGAGCCCCTTGGTACATAATGAAAATAGGGAGTTGGCTAACTGCAATGACAATGACGGAAATCAACGAGCTCAAGAAGCTTCTTTCAGATGATCCTCTTCCTCCCCACCTAGCTATGGAAGAAGATGCTTCTACTGCCGTCAATTGGGTTATATCAAATTGGAATGTGCACGCTATCACTGCACTGGTTGCCGCAGATACGGTCCCAGGCATACTAGCTGCCAGTGTCCAGAAAATTCTCAACCGAGGAATCGACCATGAATTCTTCCTTCCTCTATTCGCCCCCAATCACCCACCACCTCATTGCAATCCAGCCCAGCTCAAATACAACGACCTCATATTCCTGCTCCAGCTAGTCGTACTAGAAATAAAGAAGAAGAATTTAGGCAACATTCCCCTCCTCCCCAGACCAGCAACTCTGATGAACATATCCCTACCTGACCCAATACCCCCGTCCCCACCTTGGCCCATCCCTCCGACTATCCCAACAACGTCTCCACTCAACAGCAAACTATCCCCAACGATGAACCCTCCCCTAGGGCTATCTTTGTCGAAGCCTCAATTGACAAGATCAACAGTGCAGCCAACCCACTCAACAACAACCAATCAGAATCACTCTCATGCCCCTCTCTCATGCTAGACTCTCTCCTGCTGTATTTAATGACTGTAACATCCAACTACATCTTTCATCGGACCAACCCACTGACAGGACGATGCCAAGTCCATCTTCCCCTCCTCCTCGCCACCATCGAACAACCTAATCTCACCCCTATGGTCACTCTTGGCAATCTATGCGAAATGGAACAACTGGATCAAATATTCATCAGCCCACCACCAGAAATTGATATGATGACTACCTCCCCGATCCCCTCGACATCGACCCCTACACCGACTTCGACCCAGTAGCTGATTACAACATTGATGGAGAAGGATGCTTCGATCATTAATGAGATTGATACAGAGATCAATCCTTATGAAAGGGATAATGTTATGATCAGCAGAACTTCGTTCCCATATATGGATGGTGACATCATTTTTGATCCGGACTCATTTATCTATCCTTCTGATGATTCCATATTTGACCCCTACTTCCCAGCATGATCCAAGTTCTATATTCGACAGACTATTTCTGGATATGTAGTATGTTGCCACATTTCTTTGTCTCCCTACTGTAGTGCTCGGTAGTGTTCCCCAGCACTCTTCTTCACCTTGGACCTTAGTGTAATCCTATCTTCACCCTAGACCCAGTGACCGTCTATAGTTGGTAGTATTACTTTTGTATATAAAGCCAATGTAGTAGTAGGTATAACTCCCAAGTTATATACTAGTTTATATCGTGCATAAACCTCTTGCGTGATAACTAGTTGAGCTCTTATCAGTCACTCTCTTAAACTCTGCTTGTGTTCACTTATGTATAAGTGTTATATGGTATATGTTAACCTTTACATGTTACACCCTGCTCTAGGCTAGACCCTTGTCACTAGAGTGTGTGGTAAGGCCTGCCAATTCTTCCAGATAGGCCGGGTAGCAATAACAGCACTAGCTTGAATATTGAGTTGGCTTATAATAGATTGGTTATGAACTGGCTGTAGAGAAGGCTGTGGTACTACAACTACAGTTGGTTTTGGATTTAGATTATACAGCAATAGTGCCATAGTTATTCTTATTAGTGGCAGTAAGTTTAGTACTGGCTGTGACTTTAATGGTATTTGTGAGATAACAAGTAGCTTCAATATGTCCTACTGTAGCCTTTTCTTCTTATTCTCTTTTCAAGATAGGGGTTGAGTGAATAATGAAGGTGACTCCACTTTTGTTGTGTCAAATAATTCAATGGGCTTAGACAATGTCATGTTTGCCTGGCCAGTGTTGGCTTTTTCTTTATTAGTAAAATTTATATAATTATTTTGATGAGTAAAATCCTCTATTTTCACTTTCAATGATTGTTCATAGATTGTACCTATAAGTATTCTAGGAGCCATTCTTTGCACTAGCTCTGGTAAAGCTCCCATACTATAATAGATCAGGAAAGAGAGTTGTGCCAAGAGCAACTTGTCTCTTTGACTAGGAAATAAAATTATGGATGGCACTAATAGTGTCCATATGCTATTGAAATTGGTCAATTGTACTAATTCAGCTCTTGCAGAATAATAAGTGGTTACTATGTTAGTAACTAATTCATCCACCTCTCATCTGCTAAGCTATAGTATTTTTACTACAGAATTGTTACTAAATCAAAAGGGATTCATCTCCTCTAATTATTACTGAGTACTGAGTTATGCATTATAGGTTTTAATGCTTTTATTTGGGTGCTGTGATACATTAAGCTGTTTGATAGCTTGACTGGTATTTGTTATTTCAGAGATGGCAGGTGATGGGGGACATTATAGTTCTAGCTGTAAGGTCATTGGAACCTAATAGGAGCTAGGGGATATTTGAGGGGGTTTCTTTTGATCACACCAATTCTGATCAAAGTTGCTGGTTCTTCAAGGGTCAAAATTACTCTCTCAAGATTCTTTCTTAAATTGAGTAAATGCTTCAGTCTTCCAAGTGCCATACATCTTATTTATAGATATTGATATATTAGATCAAGGAGAATTTATCCTCTTCTTAATATCTCTATATTTTTTGCAAAGGTATTGAATCATCTTTAGATACATCTCTACATAAATGAGATTATCTGTGAGAGGAGCTCTTTAGTTCCTTTAAAACTATTTCTCTATTATAGTTTATACATGGGCACAGATTTATTCTTGACAATCTGGACTCAACACATTGTTCATTCAAAATAGAGACTCAATATTGTCCTCTTCTTCAAATACCTCTTTGAGCTCAAGTACTTGAATGTCAGGGGATTGAAGAAATATATTTCTTATCTCTTCAGTGATAATATATAAGTTACTCTCTTGTATGGGCAGATGTATATGTTCTGACCATGTGTTATATAGTTATTCTGTTGGTGAAATACTAGGTAGAGGTCCTTCTAGTACCTCATATTATTCTGCAGATGTCAGTTTAGCATCAAGAAGAGTTGAGCCCACTTGTGACTCAACAGAGTTTTTAGGGCTACAGACCTTATATGTGTCTATACTCTGATTAGTCAGCATCTCCATGGTGAGCATAGTGTCCCAGTGTGGATTATTGGTATTATATAATACTATTGCATTATTATTTGGGTCTTCAAAATGACTTAGCAGATAACTTCCTTGAAAAGTCATCAGAAAGATTAATTTTTGTGAGATTAAAGTTTTGAGTGAGATTGTTGCAGTGATATTACTGTTATTTTCAGTAATGATGTTGCTATATGCATTTACATATGCAATACACAGAGCTATTGTAAAAAATATAAGGCTTTGCCTTACAGATATCAGAACTTAACCATAAGTCACACTTAAGTACAATAATTCTATGTTGTATTAGGTATGTACTTCATAGTATATATCTAAGGTCAGCTTCTGAGTAGAGATGCTGACTGGCATTATATGAGGTGTGATTATATAAATAATAGAAGTAGTAGTCTAATATAATAAATTAAATAAAAGAATAAAAGTAATAAAAGTTCATAGTAAGAGTACAACTCTTATACTATGACTTTGTCAGACTTGATGACTTAACAGCTAGACTTCATAAATTTCAACTTATAGCCATGTCAACTGAGAGTAGAGACTAAAAGTAGGTTTTCACTGAGATCAGGAACATAGAAAATATCTAGAATAATATAGTGAGTTTCTTGGCTATTAACAGAGAGTTTAACTTGAACTTGACTAGTATCAACAGCAAAGATGAATCATTCATCACCCAACTATACATGACAAGATTCTCAAAGATTTTTATAAGTAATAAACCAGTCCTGATAAGAGCTCATGTGTGATGATGCACCTGAGTCAACTACCTATTTTGACACCATATTATTTCTACCAGCTAAAGCCTTCACCATGTACAGTGACTCAAACAATTGTCCCAATGTTTGGCACTTTTTGATTGTTGCCTTAATAGCACCACAACAAAGCAAAATAAGACCAAATTGTTAGTTAACCACTGAAAGATGCTGATCAGAGCTATAAATTGAGCCAAGTTTCAAGCAATTTGATAAAAGCCTCAAGGAGATATGCTCAATTCAATTTAATCACTTATTGGGACAATTGTTTGAGTGAGTATCAAAAATATATAAATTAGTCATTCTAGTACTTTGTATGGCCTCCCTTTGCCTTAATTACTGCTTCCAACCTTCTGGGCATGCTTTTTATTAAATTCTGATATATCTCTGGTTCAATATTACTCTACACCTCCTCTATTCTCTCCCACAACTCCCAAACTCCTTTAGCCATTCTTAGATATTCTTGAAGCTTGGATTTGATATAGTCCCAAAGGTGTTCAATAGGATTGATGTCTGAAGACTGTGGTGCCCAGTCCAGAACAGTGATATTATTGTCCTCAAACTATTGGGAAGCTGTTTTTGAGGTGTGCTTAGAGTCATTATCTTGCTGAAAAATGACATCTTCAGCAGCAACACCTGAATTCTCCAAGCTGGGCAGTAGATGGTCCTCTAAAATGCTCACATACTGGTCTGCATCCATCCTCCCCTCAATCTCTGCAAGTTGCCCCACACTCTCCCAACCCATACACTCCCACACCATAATGTTTCCTCCTCCAAACTTCACTGTTTGAGATATCTCTCTACTGATCAGCCCCTCTCTAGCCTTTTTCCAGACCCATTGCCTTCCATCTGACCCAATCCTGTTGATTTTAGTTCCATCTGACCAAATTATCCTCTTTCAGTCCTCCACAGTCTATTCCCTGTACTTCATAGCAAATGCCAACCTCTTCTTTCTATGCACTGCAGTGAGCAATGGCTTTTTCTTCTTTACCACAGCCTTGAATGAGTTTTCCTTCAAGACATTTCTGATGGTCTGTACAGAGACAGGATGGGCAATGGTGGAATTGATGTGATTGGTGGCCTGAACAGCATTGGTAGCCTTTCCAGAGGTAATTTGTGTAAGAACAGCATGTTTATCAGTAGGAAAAAGTCAGGAAGGACAACCAGCAGAAGGTGTTTGTTGATTGGGAAGGTGTTTCTGAAGGACTCTGGACACAGTAGACTTTCCAACAGCAGCTCTAGAAGCAATCTGGCAAGTAGGATAGCCATTAGAAGCAAGAAAAAGGATGTTTTCTTTCTAAGCAGAAGAGATAGAGTGCATAATAAAATTGGGGGTCTGAAACAGTTTCAACCCTTGTTATATAGCTTGAAATCAGGAACCAACCAAGGTACAGTTGTTATGGTAACCATCTGACATGTTTCTGATATCAGAAAACTTGTCTCCCATTAGATTCTTATATTTTGAATACCTACTCAAATAATTGTCCCAATGAGTGATCAAATTGAATTGAGCATATCTCCTTGAGATCTTCTTTAAATTGCTTGAACCTTAGCTCAATTCATAGCCCTGATCAACATCTTTCAGTGGCTTACCAACACTTTGGTATTATTTGGCTTTGTTATGGTGCTATTAAGGCAACAATCAAAAAGTGCCAAATATTGGGACAATTGTTTGAGTCACTGTATAGACAAATCATCTCCTCTAGGTTCTTCTTCACCATTGCTATCTTTGCTGACATATTTCTGTCCTTTCTCTTTCTCTTAGCATCTACTTTAGCTGCTAGATCCACTTTTATCTTCTGATATTCTAGTTTAATGTAACCTTTCTTCTTACAGTAATTACACTTCAGCTTCTTCTTCTTGCCTCTATCTGAGTTAGGCTTATGAAAAGATTTATTCTTTTCTTTACTATGAGCTAGGAAGATGACTTGAGAGTTGCTAAGTTTGACATTCTTCTCTTTAGTAAGGACTTAAGTAATAACAATGTTAGTAGAGAGTGAAGAACCTGCAGCAGCAGTAGGACTGGAGTTAAGGATAATGTAAAGAGTAGAGTAAGTGTCAGAGAAAACAAGAAGCATAGCATATATAATAATGGAGTCAGAGATGGGTTCACCAAGTATTTTGAGAATATATGCTTTGTGATAGATGTTGTTAAGCTGTAGTTCCATAGATATTTCATCAGAGAGAGATGCATGAAAGATCTCTTTAATGAGGTATTTTGACCTTTTTCTTTGTAATGACAATTCAGTTTATCTCAGACATCTGCAGCTAATGTCATATAAATAACACTACTTAAGGGTTCATCTTTCATAGACAAAGTAAGCTGAGCCTTAGCCTCTATATCACGATGATCCCAGTCATTGATGTCAGTTTGATTTGTGACAATATCAGCAATTGTATTGGGATCAGGATGGTGTTTAGAACCATCTACAAGCCCTATCAGTCCTCAAAGTTTGAGAACTGTTGAGATCCAGAACTTCCATGTCTGGAAGTTGGAGCCATCATTTTCAAGTGATGAGATGTCAAAGAGTCTATTAGATCCACTGATCTGAGAAGATCCAGTGAGATCAGACATTGTGGGAGTTTATCAAAGGAGTGTAGATGTGAAAAGAAATGTGAATGTATATGCAATATGAGTCTGATCTTGAATTATAGGCAGGCAGGCCATAACCTGTTGAAATGAGCAGCAGGGATCTAGAGTAATAAGATAACACTCAGTATCATAGAATGAGACTGAGAATATATTGGGAATACTTAGAGTGATAAGATAACACTACAAGGTATTATGAGTAAGGATATTTTGTCCATATAATAAAGTATTCTCACCTTAGTATTGTAGAATGAGACTGAGGTAGATAAAAGACTATACAAGGATAAAAAGATAGACTTATGTAATATGTGAGATGAAAAGGAAATAAGTCTGAAAGGATATATACACAACAAGTTGTTATATCAATATCAACAAGATCAGTGGCTCAGTGGCTCAGTGCAATGTAGCATTATGGCACAGTCACATATGTGTAGATGCATTGCAGCTGAAAATTGGTGGCCTCTCCAGCAAGAGGTATCAACCACTAAGCTCCCCCTTTTTGCATAATATTTGCTACACATAAAATTGAGAGTTACACTAAAAATTTGGGTGCACTGCGGCCCTCTAGCCTGTCCAACAAAACACTCCTTCACAGGTCTGATGGGAGTGACAACGCATCTGTGACCAGTGTCATGATTTAGTCACAAGCCTGGCTCTCAGAACATTGTGAGCGCTGTTTCTCCTCTCACAGTAGACCGGTGGACATAATTTTGGCACTGTTGGACTTGTATTAAAAGGAGGTTTTCAACGATACCAGAATCAACCCTTAGTGGTTGACGCCTCGAGCTGTAGGGCCAAAACTAGGACTAGCTACAAGCAAAACCCGCGCAGATTTTTGTTTGGTGCTATTTGGACCACCTGACTCTGGCAGTGTTTCTATCATAGCTCCTCTCACAGAGGTCCGGTGGACCTGATTTTGGTACTGTTTGACTCGTATTGATAAGGCAATTCCAATGGTGTCCAATTTGTACCTTAGTGGTTGACGCCTCGGCCCACAGAGGCCAAACAGTTGCCAGCCCAAGCCCGCTGATGGTGTTTGGCTATGTTTGATGCCTTCGAGAAATGCGTGCAACACACTTCGATGCTTGAGTTTTGTGCTGCACTGACACAAAAAAGTTGTGCTACTCGGTCTGGTGTTGCACACATTTCTTAGATTTGTTCGACTTGATATTGTATGTTGCACACATTTCAGAAATGTGTGCAACATTGAAGGTACATAAATTTCGTGCTACTCAAAAAAGTGTGCTACTAATTTTTAGCCAGTTTTCACGTCATACGCCATATACATACATCTGGTGCAACTCAAGGTATTTGCTCATTCATGACACTTGTTCACACAAATGTTGTGACCAACTTTCTGACTACCCCATATATTCCATGACACATGTACTTTTTTTTACAGATCTCACGCCATACACATATATATAGACTTTCTGCCCGTCATTTTGCTCTGGGTACAGCGACAAAACGGCCAGTCATCTCGGTGATTGCCGGAAGCAGATCAAATTCAGAGCCACTGGCCATTCCCCGGAGTCCGATAATCCCTATATAGGCTGCAGGAGGTCCGGCAAACGTCCGGAATGGGGGTCTGGGAGAGTCCAAAATCATCCTAAGGATTATCAGGGGACCTAATCTGGTACGGTTCCTTCTTTGCGTTGTGCAATCCTCGTTACCTGAACATTGTCCCATCATCTCCTCGTTCACCTCCATTTAGACAAATCACCGATGAGCAGGAGCGGTAACATCAATCTTCCCATCAACCCTGATCATCAGTCCCGCAGCCGAGCGCGTTCCTGGATGCTCAATGTTGTTGGCTACCAGAGCACATCTGAGCGTCATCCAGGTACGCAGCGCCTTGCCCATGTCAAACAATCGCTCTCTGTCCTCCAGGGTGAGGAAGCTCGATGCATGGTGGATTTCTTGGATGAAGTGTGTTTGCCACTTACTGCATGATGTTCCTATCTAACCATGTGGTGGTGGAAGCTTCTGAGAGAAGAGGATTTGAAGCACGACGAGCGAAGGCGCATACTGAATCTTTTACATTCAACCGCGAAGTCAACCAAAACCGTACCGAAGCGCCTTGAGTACACCCATATAAAGGGCGAATTTGATTTACCTGTGTCTGTAGGAGGACATGGTGCCATCTATAAAGGAGCACTAGACGACGGCCGAACTGTATGCATCAAAGTTGTTCGATCAGGGTCTAAAAGCCGTGACCTGTTGAAAGTAGGTTTCTTTCTGATTTCTCGTTGGCGTGAAGCTGAGAGGGCTATAGGCTCATGCCGGAGAGTTGGTCCTCTCCGCTAACATTACTCATGAATATATTCTCCCTTTTTATGGAGTCCATGAATTTTCTCCGAAGAGTTTAGCTGGTATCTCTGAATGGATGGAGTTGGGGGATCTTTGCGGGTATCTCATCGACTATCCGAATACCTCTCGTATTCCTCTTGTGAGCCGACTTTCTCAGGAAGGTTTGATTGCTATTCATTCTGTTGTCAAGATCGCTGATATCATATCCGGCGTTGATTATCTCCATGGGTTGGATATCATTCACGGTGACCTCAAAGCTGTAGGATGCCCGTGTCCCCTTGTCTTAGCTACGAAATAACTCATCCCCATTGTTCTAGGCCAATGTCCTCGTCTCGAACGACAAACATGCAGTACTAGCAGATTTTGGTCTTTCTCGAGTGAAGGCAACTGTAGCGTCGGAGATCGGTGAATCCGGTACTACCCTCTGGACTGCTCCTGAGATATTAGTTGAAGGGAAACCCCCAACCAAGGAAGGTGACATCTGGTCGTTTGCTTGTTTTTGCTATGAGGTACGACCTTCTAGTCTTTTCACTTCGTCATTCATTGACTATGCCCCGACAAAGCTTGTAACTGGACGTTTGCCCTTCGAGCAATACTTGGAGAGACCTACAGCCTTGATTATAGTAATGACGAAAGAGGAGATCACCCCGTCCCTCTCCACCACAGTGTCCGTCCGCGATGAGCAGAATGAAGTTGCTCTTGTTGATGCAATCCGGGCCTTGATGAAGAGCTGTTGGAACTATCAAGCTAGCGAGCGCCCAAGTATCCGTGCAATTAAGGTTCTACTGTCCCAGCTGAAATTCACAGATAAGCGTGCACCCCCAAAGATTAAGCCCGCGAGCACCGACTCGCAAAGGCTCCTGCCCAATACAGAAATTGATTACGATGGTGTTTGTGGAATGCTTCTTTCGGTGAGTTTAAAAACATTCTCATTTTCCTGGACTACTCAATATCTGTTATAGCTCCAGCAATCAAACTCGGCGAAAAATGCCTCGGATATGAGTGGAGATTGGTGATCACCCCCGTTGAGTTCAAGGAAAAAGAACATACCAGTCAAGGGCTAATAGCTGGATGCCAATGGTTCCCTTCTAGATCGAATGATTAAATGATCATTTTCATTGAGATTCTACTGGAACTCAAAATGGTGTGCTTGCTTCAGAGTACATGAGGTGAATGGGACACGATCCAACAAGGCATCAAGTTTTTGAAGCTCGTGCTGCGACGACACCGCACCGTGCCCTCTCCGAATAACCCGGCTTCAGGCATTGACAGCGTCTGAACTCGACGAGGAACTACAGCCTTCAAACTGGCTCCATTTCATGCGTTCTAGTCTGACTCAAACAGACTCACCTCAATAACTGAAACATGCGCAGGCATTTGTTCGCCACAACCTTCGTGGCTAATTGAGATCGTTCCTTGACCAGAGTCGAAAGAATGAGATCATTTTCGTGGAACTGGTCATCGGCAGAGACCGCGATGCTCTCGGAGAGTTCTTTCGACGTCGGCCGGCTAGTCGGTTCGTAGTTCCAGCACTTGAGCATTAGGTTCCAAGTATGACGGTCTTCCTCGCCTGGTGTACCTCGCATCACTGGCAGGATTGTCGGAATATTGAGCGCGTGGTCGTGACAAGCACTAGCCATCTGTGCGAAGTTTTCATACTCTGAAAATGGGGCTTCACCAGCATAGACCTTGGTTTTGTCAGTTGATAATTCAGCGAAAAGAAAGAATTGAAATTACTTCGTAGCAAACACAACCAAAGGCCCATATATCACTCCATGTTGTAGGCTTCTTCCCCCGACCGCCCGTCAACAATTCTGGGGCCATCCAGTTCAGAGTCCCATTGGATGGTTCAGTCGTTTGGTAATTGGTCTTTATCACTCGGGATATCCCGAAATCTGCAATCACTGCACGACCTGTATGTGACACAAGAATATTTTTCTAATTATTTATCAGTCAAGACCAAGTCAGGAAGTGCAAGGAAGGCTCACTCCTTTGAGATCTGCATGGACAATCTCCAGCTTGTGCAGGTAGTGCAACCCAGCAGCCACAT
Source organism: Leucoagaricus sp. SymC.cos (assembly GCA_001563735.1). Lineage (NCBI taxonomy): Eukaryota > Fungi > Basidiomycota > Agaricomycetes > Agaricales > Agaricaceae > Leucoagaricus > Leucoagaricus sp. SymC.cos. Next base: position 181,548 of record KQ962246.1, on the reverse strand, counting down.
CCGCAATCTCACGAGAGTTAGTGAGCACTATGGGATGAGGATAGAATACTCACCAGATGAACAAGAGCCGGTTTCGGAAACGGCTTTTCGGCTTCTAAAAAATCAACGAGATCGCCATTTGCCATCCACAGTGAAACAATGCAAATTCTTGGCGAATTTTCTTGCGACACATATATACCATAGAAAGGGAGAATATTTGGATGGGATAAGCTACATGATAAGGCGAAATCCTTTGCATGAGTCTATGCGAGAGTTGATGTGAGAGCAGCTAAATAGAGGGTGGTTTCAAAACTGACCCTGAGGATCCGCATGTTCTTCTTCCTGATGATACGAGGGACTTTGACGCACATCTCGCGATTATTATATTTACCTCGGTAAATATCACTAGCGGTTCCCCCATCCTCCGACTGCCCAGACAAATTACATTCAACGTTCTCTATCGTGCAGGCGGTCGGAAATACTTGCACCTCTTTGGACAATCGAGTCAGAAGGTGTAAGATGTTCCTCCGCTGTTTTTGCTTGAGCTGAATGGTCTGATCAGTAAGAGTCTAGGTTGTTGCGGGTGAATCAAATAAGTTAGTTGGTAGATGCTTGATGACATACCAAGTATAGGAAATCTATCATGCATTGAACCTCGTCTGATATAAGAGGTTTGGATAAACGGCTTTCGCCCAAGTCGGCCAGGTCAAGAATGGTCGCCTGCAACCGGCGGTATTGCTCTTCTCGCGTCGAGAGAAAAAACAAAAGCACTTGTTTGTCTTTTGACCTTGACGCCATCCGTTCTCGTCGCTCCTTGTCCAGCTCAGCACCATCGACCATGATAGCAAGTAGCTGGTAAGCCTTATGTATGTCCTCTGAAAGATCATCAATGAGCTTGACCGAGGACCCGAGTCCTTCCTCGAACGCCTCTTGCGAGCACGATTCATTCTTCACCAACAACGAAAAGAAATCCTTGACCAGCAGGATATCGTTCTCCTTTGATATGATAGCAGAGGAGACTAAACTTTCAACTAATTTGCCATGGCATTGAGTAGGTACCATTTCGAAGTAAGACTTGGCTTCAACAGAATTCCTCGTGACAAGGTATTTCTTCACGCCTTCTTGTACGATCCACTCGGCAGCCTTTATAGATACGTTTCGCAGAACTATTGGCATCCCTCTCTGTCAGTGTAAGCAAAAGAAGAACGAGGGGTTTACCAGAAATTCTCTCGCGCAATTGAATCATATTCTTCTGTCAACAAATCAAACTCAATCCAAAGTAATCCAGAGGGATAAAGCGGACCTGAAGGATAGGCTGAATTTCCCCAGTGTTTGAGTCGGACTCGTTCCCCCGCAAGCTGTTATGAACGGTGAGAACAGCCGTAAAGTAGAACTCGGCCTCGTCCGGGTTCCGAACAGCGAAGAACTGCTTCAACTCCTCTTTGATTTTTTTCTGAGCTGCCTCTTGCGACATCCTTGCTATCCCTTCGTTTACCTCTGCCGCCTCCTGGGTCGATATTACTGCTAGCACAGACGCCGATGCCTCCTCAGTCATGCTGCTCTCTTGTGACTGGTAAGTCTCGACCTCAGTAGGCTTGGTTCGGGGCAAGAAAGCGAGCTTCCGCCATTGTGACTGCACTTCAAGAGCTGCAAAACAAGGAAAAATCCACTTAGTTGCCATATCGGCACAGTTGCACGGAAAAACGTACACCTATCTGCTCCCGACTCTGCAGTCCGAAGCATCGAAACCTCCAAATCTTTGATCTTCTCAGCTGCGTCTTCGTTCATCTCCGCCAATCGCTCTTCGCTTGTGGACTTCGGTGCCGTACGACCAGAGCTGGTGCGGTGTATATCAAGGGAGTCTTGGTCAATGGGCTCGAGGCTGTTAGGCTTGTCGCAAGTCGCCATGAGCTGCGAGAGGAAGTCACGGGGCCATAACAACTGGTCAGCCTAGGGTACTACCTACAATAGCTAGGTAACTTTGAGTCTTCAAGAGAAGGGATTTTCGAAGGTGTTGTTGAAGTGATTCAGGTTGCGATCGAAGAGATGTAAGGTAGTGGGAGGTTCGAAACACGCTTGACGATACGCGGATTTGCGAGATTTCTGTGTGATGCATCAAGCACGAGGGGCTTGCGCCAATGAGCAGGTGGTCCCAGTCTAAACATAGCATCTGGCAACCAAAGCTGCTCTGCTTTCGCATGTGTGTGTTGCAGGGACCTGTAGTCAGTAGTGATAGGCAAGAGGAGCTGGATGTTTCAGTATCTTTGGGTGGGTGAGGTCAGCTCGGATGCCAGCCCGTTAGGCTGCTATGAGGTATGACCCGCGAGTTCGATTTCGACAGAAAATGGCATCGAGAAGGCCGGAATCAACAATAGCAACTAGTGCTGGGAGGTGCGAGCCAAAGGATGATAACAGCAGGATTAAAGTCCACGGAGATCAGTGATTGATCGAGTTCCAGAGCGCTTCTAGATATTTGAAGGAGAGTAACGTTTAACCATGATCCGGCTTGAAGGAGAGCCTGGTGACCGACAGACCGCAGCATCACTTAGGCAAACAGCCTTAGCAATGTGTCAGATCAAATTTTCTTTCTTTTTTGGTAGTGCACAAGTAGATCGAACAAAACACGACAAAAATCTCCGCATCTGCTTCCCTAATTCACTCAATTAAACTCGAATCACACCACGGCACACCAGAAACAAGCTGCGTGTGCCTACTGGGTCATAGATTAAGAACTGAAAAACAACAACAATCCTATCCAAAAATCAGGTCTGCATGTGTGCATTGTGTAGCTAGATAAGCAATCTTTGAAGTCGTGAGTTTTGAAACCAAGTGAGCGGTGACGATTACAATAAGTTTACTATCTTTTCGTTTATCTCTGCCCCCTCACTCGACTCTGCTGCTAGCGCCGGTGCGGACGCCTCCTCAGTCTTATTGCTCTCTTGTGGCTCGTAATTCTCGGCCTCAATAGGCTTAGTTTGGGACAAGGGGGAGAGTTTCTGTGATTGTGGATGGTCAAAAGCGGCCTGGAGTAGGGTGAAGAGTTTATCGCTGTTCATCGACTTGGATGCCAACCGTGACCGCCGTTCCTCATCAAGCTCAGCCCCCGAAACCATTATCGTAAACAGCTGGAAGGCCTTCGGTGCATCAATCACAATATCGTCAATCATCTTGGCGCAAAGCACAAATCCCTGCTCAAACGTGTCTCGTGAGCACAAGTTCTTCGACACTACCCGAGCAAACAAGTCCGCCACTAATTTCGCACCAGCCTCCTTGGACTCCACAGCGTTTCACACCGACTTATTCACCAGCTTGCTATAGTGTGCGACAGGAAGGGCCGTGAAGTGGACTTTGGCCTCATCCAGGTTTCGAACGCAAAAAACTCTTCCAAATCCTCTTTGATCTTCTTCTCAGCTGCCTCTTCGTTCATCTCCATAACTGGCGTTGGTGCCCGCACCTCCTCATCCTCACTGTTCTCCTGTAACTGTTGATTCTCAGCTTTAATAGGCTGTGCTCGAGGATAGAAGGCAAGCCTTCTTCGTACCCGCTCTGCTTTGGTGGTATAGGGCTCTCTTGGGTAGCATTACAATGATGTATTAAGCATCGTGCCACGGCGATGAATATACCATCTTACTGCCTCGTGGACCTGGGTGATCTCAGTAGACTCCGAAGCGACGGGAATCTTCATGGTCCACCTCCTGTCCCGCAATTCAATTACATCCTAATCCAGTGATTATCCAACACCAGCCAAAGAAAAAAATGGGGTGTGATTGAACGAACCTGGAATATGGATCGTGAACAAGGGTTGAGATTGGGGGTTTCTGTCAGTTTCCTCATACGCCGGATATATACATCCATATGCGCATGGGCCTTCGGAGTATCTAAGTACGTCTGTCGAGGAGTGTTCGGCAACAGTGATTTCAAGCCCAGGTTCACGGTCCAACCGTCATCAACAGCTTGCACAAATTCTCGATCTCTTCCTCTTCAGGGTCGTTGACATTGACCAAAAGCTTCTTCACGCACTCATGCATGTTATGCTCCGTCAACATCTGCAACTTGAAAAGTTCACCAATAAACTTGATGAGACCAAGATCGCCTTCTGCGCAGTACAGTATCCATCCGAGTACAAGGCAACCTCCCAGTCCTCTCCCTCCTTATTGTTCGTCGTTTTCATTGCTTCATCCTCCATAACTTGCGTCGTGGCTGTAGTGGACGCGGTCTCCTTTGCAATCCAAGCTCTTTCAAATTCATTTTGGCACCTATTCAGGTGGTACTTCTCGACGAGTTGACCACCAGCGATCGGTTTACCCTCCGGATTCTTGATTCCATCGTCCTGCACTTTATTACTGATCCGTCGCATCATCTTCTGGCACAGCTTGGCATGCATATCCGATGATGTAGCCTCATCCACTGCCTTCTCGAACACCAACCGAGTAACTTGAATCAACGTCCTAGCATCTCTCTCCTTCTCCGACTTATTCGCCCATTGGGTAATTTGACCAGAAATTGAGTCCAACCTCCCTATGGCCAACTTATCCAGCGGACCTCTGACCTCTCTGTCGACAGCCTCAGGTGAATCATCGTTGACCTGGATCACCTTCCTGTCTGAACGATTCTCGGACAATTTGAGAGAGGGGCGACGGGTTTGAGATTCGCCGGAGCCGCAACTTGTGCAATCGCAATCTGTAGAGCAACCATCTTAACACCATCACGCTGCTTGCTACGTTGGCTACGGGTTCGATTGCTCCACAATCCACCAGGACCGCTCCAATTAGGTGTGCCCTTCACGGTGACAGGCTGGCCAGATAGTATACTAGTAGGCTCACCAACTGAGGCAGAGCGGCTTGTAGAAAGCTGGAACTGCTCCTTGTTTGTGAGTTTCGGCGCCTTTTGGAAGTTGGCCATTTCCTCACCAGTGAAGGTGAGGCCACTTGACTCGCCGAAACCAGATGTGGCATTGATACCCAAACCCCAAACGAGGCGTGAAGGGTCCGAGGGTCCAAAGGTCTGGTGATGACGACCAGAGCCGGAGCGGCGCATTGCAGGGGAGGTTGGGCCAACTGGTTTAAGACTAATGGCGTCAATAAGGGAAAGACCTTCAGGTTTTTCCTTACAGATTGCCATGAACTGCAAGAGGAAGTCACGGTCGTATCTACAAAACAGCTGCTCAGTCCGAGGGTACTATCTACAATAGCTAAAATGCTTACTGGAACTTTTCATCTTTGACATTGGCGTTGAGCTCAGGATCTGGACCCGAGATGCTTTCGGGATAGCGAGTACGACTGATGTCGTCGATAAGGCGAGCAGTAGAGAGGGCAGATGGAAGGGGGGTGGAAGCAGGCTGAGCGCCAAGTTCAGGGTCTGCATCAGCTATAGCTCGCGCAGCAACTTGTTGGGGAGCTGTCTTTCCGTCGCCTGGCTGCTCATCATGTCGGCTACGAATGGGGTCGCTTGGTGCTTCACCAACTTTGGCAACAGTTTTGGCCTTTTCGCGGCCAGATTTCTTCGCGTGGGACTTCGAGGTAGGCATGGGTCTTCAGTAGAAGGGATTTTCGGAGATGTTGCTACAATCAATTCGTGCAATAAACAGATCTGCGAGACTTCTGTGTGATGCATCAAGTGCGAGAGGCCTGGCGCTAGAGAACAAATGAGCAAGTGGTCCCAGTCTAAGTATAGCATCGGGCGCCCAAAGTTGTTCAAGTCCCGTAGTCAGTAGTAGGTAAGAGGAGCTGGATGTTTTAATACCTCTAGATATGTAGGTAGGAGGTTGGCTTGAATGCAGCCCGTCCGGACGTTTGGAATCCATTTCTTCAGCCAGAATTTGAAAATTTTCGCACCTCCCGGCAAGTCTAACCGGGTTCAAGGCGCGATAATAGAAAGGCCGGAGACTCTAGAATGACGTGACATATTTTGAGGCCCATGGATATCTGGTTCTTGAGCCTGGTATTTGAATGTCGAACGTTCATAAATAGTCACCAATGGACAAAATAATCCAACTTAAACAGTGTTGCAGCTCGGATTGGTGCTGATCGCATCACACATGATCTACTCGAGCAATGGTTGAACTCAGTTACCAGCGCAGTGTTAACGAAACAAACTCAATCTCGGAAATTGTTGCAGCACGGCTTTTAAGTTTCTCTCGAAATACAGTACGCTACCTAACTTGCTCCTTTCCAAAAAAGCATCCTAGATATCAAAAAAGAACGACAGGGTTAGAAAAGAAAAAAGAGCACTGAGTACTCAGAGCCTTTAAATACGCGTGTGTCCACAGGGTTACAACTTCAAGAACTGAAAAACAACAATCAAGTATCCAAAATATCAAGTGTTTGTGTGTAAGCATTGAAATGAGCAATCTATGAGAAGAGTCGTGATTTATAAAAGCAATGAGCGAGTGATGATTATAATGAGTGCGGTGTAACGTGCGGATGATGGTCGATAAGTCAGGATGCAGGGAGTTATAATGACAGCATGAAAAGTGCGGTGAGGAGGGTCAAGGAGACAAATACAGAAAGGAGAATGTCAACGCAAACACCCGATAAAATGTTTTTCCGTTCTCTTCTCAAAGAAAAAAATAATCGTCCTTCAGCGATCAGTAACCTCTCCCAAACGTCCCTCTACCCGCCAGATTATTCCCACTCGCCTGTCTCCCATGTTGTTGTTGAGACCACTGGGACGACTGAACAGACGTTTGAGGGGCATGATAAGCCGATGGCGTAATACCCTGTTGAACAGGTGTCCCTGATCTGGACATATTACCACCCCAAGGTGCTTGTTGTTGCACGGGTGTTCCTGACCGCGACATACTACCCCATTGCTGACTCGCGTTTGGGTGATGTCGCTGTTGCGGTGAAGGGGAAGCCCACTGTTGTGAAGGTGGTTGAGGTGAATGACCAGCGGTAGAACCCCATTGTTGTGATTGTTGCCTTCCGGCGTGGCCATGTCCGCTAGTGCTCCATTGTTGAGAAGGTTGTGAAGTGTGTTGCCCCAGTGGAGTGGGTGACCGAACATTGTGAGAGTTTGGGTCAGTATGATATGATGGACTAGGTGAATACGATCGTTCTTGTGGTTGCTGCGGTCGATGTAGAGGTGCTTCTCTTGAGGCATTGTTGAACTGGTACAACTGAGGTGGTGTATCCGGTACAAGAGTCTGTTGAGATCCATACGGTCCTCGTCGATCAAGTAACGGTTGACGCATCGATTCAATCGGCGTCATCTCGATATCCGATTGATTCAAGTCCAACGTCGATGGTGTGGGACCTTTAGCCAAATACGCATCGTATCCTGCGAGTTTCGCCGTGCTGCTGTTGACATTAGCATAATACGAAGACCTGCTGGCATGTAACGTCGAAGCGCCATCCATCAATGCCGTAGATGCAATAGACCTTGCATCCCAATCCAACTCTCCTCTATCCCTCTGATACAGAATGGGGTCATACTCCAAATCGTTCTGGCTGATGGCAGCGATCTTGATACCACCAGGAACAATTTGTGCATCCATCTTCTGGCCACCATATTCGCCCAACTTGGCCTTGTCATTGCTAATCTTGCCAGTGTAAACTTGACTGAGCAACGGCATCATATCGGCGTGCAACATGAGCGTGAAGAGGTCTGTGTGTAGAGCGGGGTGTCCGAAACGCTTCTCGAGTCTGTGACCCTTGTTGTCTGCACGCTCGGAATGGACTTTGGCTTGACGGAGTTCATCTTCGGTGGGCGAGAAGTAGTGGAATTGGGGAAGGAAAGTGCGGTTGATGTAGATCTTGTAAGCGAATACGAAGAGAATAGGAGGGACGGTTGAGACCCATTGGAAGGAGCTAAACCGGTATTGGAGGCCAATAGCTAGACCGATGCTCGTTAGCTAAAGTCGTATCACATAGGTGAGTCTACGGCTTACTAAGGATCATCAGTAGTTGCATCAGAACGACGCAGGCGAGTAATCGGTTAATAACGACGTTCCAAATCCGCTATGGTCCCATTCAATATTAATGACCATTAAAGGATAAGGTAACACTTACTCCGCCACTTTCAACCTTGGAAACGAAGACGAACATCAGCTGATACTTGTACACCCAAGAGCTGATCCAGAAGACGATAGCAGCAGCGACGACGACAAGAGGCGCAAGAGGCGCGAAGACGAGTCCAACGGCACCCATGAAAAGCTAATACCAGCGGTCTGAGTGTGGCTGAACTCATGGTGTTCACAATTCACTTACAATGTTGGAGCTGACGGAACCGTTCAGTACAGGGTCCTTACCACACGGAATACGTTAGACTCACTAATAGATAGCATACTGAAACTCGGGAGGTTGCGTCCAATCACGAATGTCACGAGGAGTGCGACCAAAGACACTAGAAGCGTTTCATTAGATTATACCCAAAGAAAAGGAGGTAGATGCTTACTGGGTCTTAAAGGACAGCCAAACAAGGTTAAAAATCTGCGCGAGATCGAAGAATGCGAGGAAGCCACGGAGTCTAAGCCATGATCAGTAAATTTGCTAAGTTGGATCAATAACACTGACGGGAAGAATGTCAGCCAGTATGAAGCCTGATTAATATAGGTCCTGTTGATCTTATCCGGAAGCGCTGCAAGCAACGTCAACTTGATGCTCAATGAAAGGGAGAAATGGGGAGCTCACTGTGAAGGTTATCCAAAATCTCGCTAATGCTCGTCCGTTTACCGATTTGTTCAATGATCTGCTCGACCGAATCTACGCACAAGTTATCAGTTAGCTGTCTTCAGAACCCAGGTACACAAATAACAACGTACTGAAAATAACACCAATCAAGGTGAAAATAACAAGCTGCGAGATGACCAGGAACGCAAAATACCGAGCAATGACAGCGCGATCAAGCTTTGAATGCGTGAGAGCACCCATGTACTGTGGGGATCACAAAATCCATCAGTCATTCAAATATTCCCAAAGGGCCGAACGGCATACCTTGGTCAACCATCGCATAATGATGGGCAAGAAGAAACTAAAGACACCGGAGATGGCGGGTGGCAACACACCAGAGACGAATGCAAATGAATACTCGTTGGCATCAAACCAGGATTGTAGGAATGGAACGTATGACCGCAACTATCGAGTGAGGTGAGTGCTGGCGCAGGTTTCATAACAAGTAAATACTGACGGAATCCAAGTTAGCTAAGACTGAGATGATGAACAGAGGCACAGTGTTGATGAAGCAGACAAGACAAAGCCAGAGGAAACCGATCATCTTTTTTCTTGCTAATTCACCGTCTGACTTGTTCATGTTGCCCCAAATCTGTCACATGTGGCATCAATAAAATTTCTGTTAAACAGTTGATCAACAGAAACTCACAATGTCCTTTGGATTGGGAGCAAGATCAATTGTTGTTCCTTTTGGATGTTTTCTCTTGAGCATCTTGGCAACGATGTGAGCATAAGGTACAGCAGCCATGCTGGCAAAGCCATAGTTTTCGGCTTTGCGAGTGTCAATTTGAGCACGATATTCTTCAATGGCAGCTTCTGTACGCTTGAGCTTGGCGCTACAGGAGGTTAGCTGAACACCTCCAGAAAGAATGAAAGGCCATATAACTCACGTATAAAAGTCGATCGCATCCTTCTTGGTTCCACCGCAGCCACACCATCCGCCAATCCGTATCTTGGGCCTCTTCGTTCTGATTTTTCCGCCTTTCAGAAACATGACCAATACCTCCTCAAACTCCCTCACAGTCTCATTGTGGTATTCAATCATCTCGGGTAGTTTGCCGACCTTCCTGCCAATGTGCACGCTAGTGGTCGGATAAGGAACCCCAAGGCCCTCGAAAATAGCTTTGAGGCCTTCATCAGTCTGGTACTTTTTCGGCACCGACGTGACTTGCAAAGTCCTAGCGTAGAAGGACGTGAGGTACTCGGGCGAGCGGAACCACGCGTGCCGGAGCTCAACCATCTTTTTCCAATGAACATGTACGCAAAAGATGATTAGGAAAGTGATGAGGTACGTCACGACAACGTGAGCGTAGAGGAAGGAACCAGAGACGTCACGAATGGTAAGCATACTGAGGATATCTCGACGCTTGGACGGGACATTGCGCAAGTTGTAGACGATGTTGATAGGGATTAAAATGGAGCATGTGAGAGCGGCTATGCCGGTGAACAACCATCGCATGAGACGTAGGAACCGCAGATATGCAACGGCGTCGAGACCGATTTTGTCTAAGAGTTCGGGTTCTTTGGTGTGTATTAGCGGGGGTAGCCAACCGAAGAGGGAGTCTGATATCCGAGGGGGGCGTTTGTTCTCTTCGTGGTACCTGGATTTGGGCTCATAAATGATCTGGAATGCATAGTTGTGAGCATGGGGCCAGCGATCGTCGTGGCAGCCATAGGACAAGACCACGGCTCAGGAAGATATTCAGAGAGCGCCTACCTTGTTTTTTGGACGTAATATATTAAAGAATAAGATGGTGACGATCTATGGCAGCGCTCATCATAAGTGGGTGGAGCGTCAAACGATCGAGAACAAATATTGCGTACAGAAACGATGCTCATGAGAGCGACCTGTGATCCAACTGCAGCGGGCGCCAGCGTCCGTGAGTTGTCGTTGAGAATCTGATTCGCGCCATCTACGACGGTAGACATGGTGAGGAGAGAGGACGGGAGGAGGCTCGAGGGTAAAGAAGCTGGGTGGGTGGAGCGCTGTGGAGCGCAGCCTCGGGACCTGAATTTGAAGGGTCGGAGGTGGTCGTGGTCGTGAGTTAAAGAGAGTGAGATGCAGCAGAAGCAGTCGGGAGAAAAGAGGGACCTGAAGGCGCTGGTCGGTGGTTGGAGGCAGAAAGGCGAACTCCCAGGGGGCCGTTGTCACGCTCTCGATATTGGGACCTACCAAAATAGTGTCTTTTGTTCCAACAAAATAATTATATTATTTTTACCCCGCACCACTGCCCTTGCACAGTCTTAACGGTAAAATTTGGCCGGAGATAGAGTTACTCTCCCATCAACGTGTTCAACGCTCGCACAACTCTGCCGATGCCCTCCCTCACCTCCTCCTGCTCTCTCTCCCGCACATTCTTCATAAATCGTCCCTCAAATTTATCCGGATGAAACCGCAGAAACGTTTCTCGCAGCACTTCCTTCCTGCTTCTCTCGCCCTCTGGCACCCCTCCAGGCAGCAGAAACGCGGAGATGGCTTCTACTGTCAACTCGTCCACTGTCACTGCCACCACGTCCAGTGAGCTATGTTTAGACCTGTCCTTCTCTCTGTGTGCTTGCAGCACCGGCCAGGGTATGTCGCTGAAACCGAACTCATCCACCCGGGCATTATCTGGGTTCATAGTGCTTGCCACTTGGTGTGATACACGTCCCGTGCGTAGACCCACCGCCGAGCATCGCGCTCCCTTTTTCGTGCTTTACGTTCCTCTTCAGCGGCCTTGGCAAGCCGTGCCGTTTCTTCCCTTCTTGTTTTCTCTTCGGCGCGCCGAGAGGCTTGGGCGGCCTTCTGTCTTTGCTGCTCTGCATATTCATTCGCGTGAGTTTTACTGTTCGTAGTTAGTTTAGCTCGAAATGTCCCTCGAATATTTCCACACAAAATATTCCGCACGTACCGGTACATTCCCATCCGTATCCACTCCGTATATTCTTCATCGTCCATCGCCTGAGGATCGAGTTTCAACCACTCGTCTTCATATATATTGATTTTCGTTTTCGAAGACGATGATGTTTTCCATCTATCTGGAACATGTGCGAAATCATTGAATCTCGCCTCTAACGAGTCCAGCCTCTCATCATCCGCAAATGCATCAAACATTTTTTCCCTGAATCTCATATCTTCCATTTCAGCTCTCAACTCGTCCTGATCTGGTTTGTGACGGTTATGACCAGAGTAACTAGTTGATGACCCCGCAGGCTGAGGCCCATA
>KQ962246.1:142396-162359 GCA_001563735.1 Leucoagaricus sp. SymC.cos | reverse complement strand
ACGTTCTTGCAAGACCTGTGCCACAATACCTCCACGGGGTCGAGCTGATCATTTAACCTTGCCTACAGCGCGTCTTGGCTACGATCCACGCGTGAGTTCAATCTAAGAGCGAGGAAAGACGAATGAGCCACTCACATGGCGATGGTCTCTTTGTCACAAACTGGAGCCTCTCTCTCAGCCGGCTGCTCCTGCGCAGGCACGGCGCGTCCTTTAAGATTGAGGTATCCTCCACGACTTCTTGCTTCAGAATAATCTCTTGATATGTGTCGACTCTGATCACTTTCTTCCTTCCAATTTGGTACTCCTCTCTGGAATGCTCTCTCATCTCAACTCGGCCCTCGCTCGGGTATAAGGGAACACCATTTCTATAGATTCGTCTGAGCGAGAGCATGATACTCTGCTTTCGTCGTCCACTGACTGTTTTAATCTAAAGAATAGAACGCGACGTCAGCAATCATGCTGCGAAAATATAGGACCACACAACATACCGCTGCAAGGCGTCTAAGCTGCTCCACAGGGAACTTCCTTAGCTCTTTCCGGTCCAGAACTTGCAAAGCCTGTTCTCGTAAAGCCTTTTGTTGCTTGACTTTCTCGGCTGCTTGATCCCGAACTAGATGGTTCTGTGTGGGATTTCTCAACGATCGAAGCTTGTAGGGGTGATTGACTATTCGAGCAGCTTCTTTTTTTTGACGCACGTGTCCTGGAGGCATGGAAACAAAGAAGTGATGTTTGTGTTTGTGGGAAGATGCAGATGTATATGTAGAAATAGAATGTGGAGCGTCGGGGAAATTTCTACGCGCGTTGATTGTTTGTTAGAAATAGAATGTGGAGCGTCGGGGAAATTTCTACGCGCGTTGATTGTTCTTCTTCGCCTTTGGAATTGTGCGCGGAGAGCTTGAATTATACGCGTACTTGGAAGTAGTTAGGTCTATTTTGCTTTCAAGTAGCGTGGCGACTGGCTACTTATTGTCCAGAGAACGACGTTGTGAAGCAAAGGCAACAACCAAATTGAATTACCCCACAACGGAACATAGTCACGTGGAAATGACTAATGATCAACATGCCGAAACTCCGGAAGTTAAACATTGCAGCGTCTTCGATCTAAGTATCAACAGCCCTCGAACTGTACCCATATAGCTTGGAGGTGATCCAGCATCACTGTAGCTGTAATCTACTTCCGCGACAGGAACATAGTTTTCTCGAATATATCGGGCTTTGGTCAATGGCGTTGGCCACCTACGCGCTGGGCAATTCGAAAACACTCTTGGACGAGCTACTGCACGAAGACAACCGTTACCCTGGATTCCCCGCGGAAATTTTATATTCCTATGTCCTGCTAGCCCGCACTCAATTTAACATAAACTCAGAAGATGTGCAAGATATCAATAACGGAAATGATTTTTCAGGATATATAAATGCGATCAAAATTAAGGACAGAGCGCTAGGCACGTTCGACTACCAAGCAAACTTTGAGAACACATAAGGACGTTTTCTCTTTAATGCTGTGTCTAATTCTCCCCCTCCTTCGTCTCAGAGTCGGTCACAGAGTCGGTCAAACCCATCATCTCCTTTAATGTCGTTTTCTCGGTCCAATTGTTATTCTTGTGCCAAGCATTCGGTCCCTCTTTCTCAGGAGCGTCAGGGGGGTATGCAATTCTTCCAGCGGGCAAAAAGAATAACGCGATGCAGCGTCCTCCTCTGACTTCAGGGAAATGTTGTGTCCCCGGTCCAGGGCTAGTCCATCCGGGACCTTGCCATCCGTCCATTCCCTTGAGCTCGGCAGTCTCATCCAAAGGAATGACAGCGTTAATCTCTCCATATGGGTGGATGTGGAATTGTCCGCTGTACTCCGTCTCCTGGTAGATGACATTGCGTTTCCCTTCTTCGGCCTGGGTAGACGTGGCGGGTCGATACCCACTATCCATATAAACAGCTGTGATGCTGAAGTAGCGCGTCGCCTCACAAGGGGCGCAAAGTCTGCTTCGCCTGTAGCGCGTACCGTCTAATGCGACAGACGCCAGCCATTTTTCAGCGAGCCCAGTAAGGATCAGGTCACGGAGACCTGTGTAGAATGGCGTTTTCGGATGGTAAGTTGCGTTTAAATGGGACTCAAGACCAGCGCCAGGTGTTCTAATTAATCGCAGTCAGCAGAGATAGTGGGGTGGATGAAGTGGGAAACCTACAAATCCAAAAGCTCATCAAGGAAGGGCAGACAATGCTCGATAAGCTTCTTGGCAGTGGGGTGAGCTTCGAGGTCGACTTCAGCAGCGGATGCGGTAAAAGAAGTGTTGGAAGACATTTGCGTTGTGCAATGAGGAAATTTCCTCAGTCTTTGTTCTCAATTTTTATACGAGAAGAACTGTATTTCCAGGCTGGGATTTTGGTCAATGACCGACCCTTGTTGGAAAAGATGGTTTCCGTCCTATCCATCATCTTGGAAAAGGACGATTCCGATCTTGCACGTCGTGTTAACCGTCACCCCCTATCGAGTAACGACTTCCGAATTCTGTTTGCCTTGAATGCCAGTTAGTCCATTCTTTGCTTGCTCAAGTTTGCAAACCATCGAAACAGCGAAGTAGTATCTGTGAGAGCCCTTAATTATATTGCTTCATATATTCTTAAAATGGTCTTCTGTCATGATTGTCCTCTTCTGGTTCTTATTCCACCGCCCAATCCCAACGCACCCGCCTCGAGGTTGAATCCTGCCCGAGCCTCCCACGATGACTCCCCGAGTCTTGCGGCGTTGCAACCACTGAGAGGAGCAGAGTAATTCCAAGAACCCCTGCTTCTGTCCGATGCCGTTGCACTAGTTCTCATAGGCTGCTCACCAATCCTTTGCACATTCCCCTTCCTCCTTCTCTCAGCCAATTGCGACGCCAATTACAGTTTCTCCATATAACTATTACTCGAGAAAGCCCAAATTTCTTCAAGTTTCCCTAAGTGTTTTGCTACCGCCAGCCCGATGCCGACCCCGCCCGTTTAGGATCCCATAACCTATAGTGCCGTGGCCGAGAGCGTTTTCAATGTTACGTTAGCTGCTCACAGACATACTACTTTCTCCTTGCTACAACTGAACAACTCGTGCCGAGTTTCAATCTTTAACCGTGTAATGCGAAGCTCCGTGATTTGGAGAAGATCAGGTTCCCGCTCGTCTCACCTGTCTACGCTTTGGCATTAAATTTGTCCCCGTTGTCCGAATGACTCATACTCAACAGCCTCAGAGCCACTCACGGTAGAAGTCCATTTGTCGTAGACAACTGCAGAGTTTAGATTGGGCCCATCTCATTGTAATCCTTCTGTACGCGGAACGTTGTGATCGAAGTAGAGTAGTGCCGATATTTCTGTCGTCGTATCGAACCAGGCACGAAAATAGCCGTTTACTTTGAGCACTACACTACACTACAGTCGCCCCTGCCCCACCCATGTAGTGTTTACCATTTGCCTGGGTCAATGTTGTCAGATGGTATTCAGGAACTTGAGACTTGTAAAGAAGCTCTCTCCTTAATGAAGTATCTCCGTAATGTTTGTTGTCTTTTTGTTTTCTTCCGCCAGCACTTGATTCAAGAATACAGGGTTGCATATTCGCGGGACTGAACTGAAGTGCTGACCCGCCAGTCAGTCGCTTTAGTTCAGATAGATCACGATCAATACCAAATTGCCAATCCTCACTTAGCCACCGGAATCCATTCTTTACTAGTAGACAAGATCACTGGCTTGCATTCTCCTCCACTCAATTTCAGAGACATCTTCAAAGAAGACCAAAGGTCATTATTTCTGAAAACAGAGGAGTAATCGCTTTGACCCTTCAAAACAACACGTAGTCATTAAATCACTCGGCTAATGTTCCGAGCCGATAAGGTGTTTCAAGAGTTTCTTCTAACCACCCTACACTCCCCTTCAACCACACTTTTCTTCAAGCTCTCGGCTCTCTAGAAACAGAGTTCAGCCATCATTGCGACCCCATTACTTCGTATTGGAAGTACAAAAGATATTCTCAATATGTTTACCATAAAATCCGGCTTTTGAGTGTCTGATGTACCCCAGGTGTCAATATGACTTGGGAGGTCAGGAAATGTCCGATACTATTGGCGGGGTTGAGAAACTCGCATCCGTACTGCATGAACATACACTCACTACTCGCACGTGTGGGTAGAAAATTTTCCGGAAGTTTGTCGTGCTGATATATGGGAATCCGGTCTCCAAAGGATCGCAAGAAGTTCTCGACAAGCTCTTGCTTACTCTTACTGGACGCAGACCGAACCTCCGAGCCTAATAAATAAGAGAACGGCAGCGACAGTGTGTACTGAGTCCACTCCCGAAAGGAATCCAAGAAAATAAACACCTACGATGACGAGCAAAAGTAGATCTTTCCAGTCCATGGCTCTGAGTTGCTCTTCCGTAATGTATTTCACCGCCCGATAAGAAGAGAGGGTGGTCTGTCGATCACATGTCTGCCGCGATCATGTATGGCCGTTTGAGACCCAGCACTGTGGACTTGAAGTCGGGTCGGAGTTCAGGAATCGAGAGCTGCTCACATCGCAGCCCGGGGAACAAGACGACTGAGATGATTGGTTGACTGGCTAGGGCGGCCAGTTATCAATCAAAGACGTATCATTGGGGGTAGAGGGCGAAGATGGAGATGGAAGTAGTGGTTCTAGCTGAGTTGGGGCAGAGGTTGGGGCAGATGTTGAGGAACTATTTCTGGTGAATGTCCCGCCAGCAACTCGGCAAGAACATAGGGCATGTGAGCGGTCGCGAAGATGCCTGCAATGATCATGCTTGTGATGATCCAGGGTATCAAGCTCGTTCAGGCATTCAAAATAGCCCATGAGAGAAGGCGGGAGAAGATGACCACTTCGAATCAGAATTGACGCCCCATTCTGTAAATCTCGTCGACCATTTCCCCGAAGCTCTCATACGGTGCTTCGGGTCTGAGCTCGGGTTTTGGCCCCGGCTTGTGGGAGAGCGGGGTCTGGCATTGACATTAAGAGCCTGGAGGTAGTTGCCGTCTGATTGGG
This sequence comes from Leucoagaricus sp. SymC.cos, assembly GCA_001563735.1. NCBI lineage: Eukaryota > Fungi > Basidiomycota > Agaricomycetes > Agaricales > Agaricaceae > Leucoagaricus > Leucoagaricus sp. SymC.cos. The sequence continues at coordinate 157,341 of KQ962246.1, read as the reverse complement.
TAGAACGCCGTGGAGGCTGGCATCTTAGCGTATGGGACGGCAATGTCGTAGAAATGGAGTGGTTTCGAATCAGAATTGACGCCCCATTCTGTAAATCTCGTCGACCATTTCCCTGAAGCTCTCATACGGTGCTTCGGGTCTGAGCTCGGGTTTTGGCCCCGGCTTGTGGGAGAGCGGGGTCTGGCATTGACATTAAGAGCCTGGAGGTAGTTGCCGTCTGATTGGGTAGAACGCCGTGGAGGCTGGCATCTTAGCGTATGGGACGGCAATGTCGTAGAAATGGAGTGGTCTTCGCAAGCCTTTTATCTAGCAGTGGTGCCTGAGAGATCAAAACCGTTGTTGAGAAGTGAGCGCGCCCTGACACTGACTTCTGCGGACTCCTGTCAAACCTTTGATTAACGCACAGTTCACCAGCCGGAATTTATGCTAGATGGCGCATGAGTAGCAAAAGGTTTTCACAAACTGAGAAAAAGAAACTAGTGGTGGATGTGACGCGGTCGTGAGTGCGTTTGCAATAATTTCAGTGACCACGGTAAGCACCGAACAATCTCAAATAAAGCTCGAACAATGTAATTCTATAGGTAGAGATGAAGAATCCAAGGAGGCAAAAACACTGAGATAGTTGTGTTCGATCACAAGAACGCAGTCGCTAATTTTACCCATCCAAACGTGATCGCCTATGCTAGGTGAGTAAGAGTTGACCGGAACCCAAGGACTGTTTCAAGTGTTTTGGGCAGTCAAATCGATGGGGCAGAATCTCGCCAGGAATTATCGGCAGAGCCGGTACGAATCTGCCCGAAACTTGAAGGAGGCTTCTGAGATTCTAGGTGATTCTATCCGGCTATTAGTTATCGAGAAGCATATCAAGCAATCATTTACACGAAAGTTCAAAATCTCAAAGGCTATCTGGCGTATCAAGCGACCTAGATATCCACCAGTAATCAGGGAATGTGTGCGTGTTGACCTCTGCTAATTCAACCTCATCCCGCAGCCCCGGGTCAAAGGAGTCCACATATGCGATAAAATCTGCGTCAGCTAGGACCTTCTTTATGTTTGAGTTCCTAGAGACCGCACTACGCAAATCTTGGGCAAAGGTCTGGTTCTGTCTGTCAAATATGCGGTGCAGGGCCAGGACCTCCAAACGAGGAGACTCGAGCAAAGGTTCTAAATGTTGGAATGTTCGCCTAGAAGCGAGCGCGTGAGTGCAAAGAATGTGAGTTGGGGTAGGGAAGATTGCGACGAGCTTGCTCAAGTGATAAGTGGCGAGGGGCTGAGCTACGAGGGTGAGATATTTTAGGTTAGGGAATTTGCCCCTTCCAGCCGGAAACTGCGGTGACTCGAGAAGCTGGTTATAATTGTCGCTGGAGACATGCCAGCGGAGAGACTCGAGTTTGGGAACACCGAAGAAAAGAATGAATAAAATGCCGCTCGCTCCATGAGATACGAGCTCGAGGTTGCGGAGTTCTGGGAGCGTAATGTGTGATTTATCACGCTGCACCGGCCATCCATCCTCAGCGATGTTACCTCGGAGGGAGAGGGTGACAAGATTTCGTGGCATTTGAAGAATTTCTGCCAACCGATGGAAAGGAAGGAAAGCCTGGCTTCCAACCGGACTCAAATGAAGGGTTGTAACGCTTGTTAGTGGCGGTATGCACCTGAGGGGTTGGATCTCGAGGAATGTGAGTCTCGGCAAGCCACCATTGAGAGTAGTTGGAAGGGTGAAGTGGGTCCCATCTACTACAAAGGGGACAAGATTACGTTGATGGACATGACGGCCTATGTGGATGCGAAGTCTCTCCAACAGGGGAGCTTCTGCCAATTGAAACAGTTGGAGGATGTGATAAGCATTCAGCTCCTTGTGTGTGAAGAGAAAAAGGTGGCGGAATCGATAGATGTTTGATACAATTCGAGCCAAATTGTCCTCAAGCCAAGGGACAGTCACTTCCCCTCGAAAATCTGCAGCGAACAGATCGAGCCGGACATCGAGTGGTACAGATCCGGAGCGCGTCAACCATTCGCTTACACACGGAAAAGACTTGCTCGAGAAGAGCGTAATGCTGGACCATAACTGAGGTGTAGATATCGCCACCTGGCGCCAATGCCTGCAGACGTGGGTTAGGCTGACTTGGAACGGTATGATTCGTTGATAGCGTCTGATCTGGCGTAGAGGAAGGAAGATCTTGGAGAGGATCTCCGGCGGCAGCGTATTGATGAGCGGGTCTGCTTGGGGGTCGATAGGACTGGCTTGTGCCATGCTGAGTTGCAGTGGGTGGTCGGGCTGAATTGCGGGGACCGACTACCAAAAGTGCTGTGTATGGAACAAGGAGATACCTGCCAGCAGATTTGTATTTAAAGGTCGATCAACGGACGCAGCAGTCCTTGACGCCATGCAGGTGTTGTGCATTCTTCGCAGTTGTGTCAGAAGGGACATGACAGATATTCCCATCATCTGACTTGAGCTTAAGCGCTCAGCGCTCAGCGCCGCTTGACATTGCTGACAAAAGTTTATCATGGTTCGCAATCAACTGCGTTCACTCAGTCCTTGACGCCATGCAGGTGTTGTGCATTCTTCGCAGTTGTGTCAGAAGGGACATGACAGATATTCCCATCATCTGACTTGAGCTTAAGCGCTCAGCGCTCAGCGCCGCTTGGCATTGTTGCGGACAAAAGTTTATCATGGTTCGCAATCAACTGCGTTCACTCGATTTATTCTTAGAAACTTATAGGTGTCTAGTCTTACACTCTATTCAGACTCTGGGAAATGGGAGCAAGCCTCTCAACTGGTCTTCAAAAATCGCCAAGTAAATTACAGGTCATAGTACATACTCGACTTCGTCACCTGGGAACCTCCTCAGCCTTGTGCGTCTAACTCTTGCTCGACTCTGTCCCAGAAGCTTGCGGGATGACCGCCGCATCGAAACCCTTTGACATCCTTCCAGTCCTCTCTCCACTTACCCAGCTCCCCTTCTACAACAATTACCCTCGAATCGGCATCTCGGAGCTTTGAGACCAACATCCAGATGCTGGACTCGCGTATGGCCTCCGACGAAGCCCTCATCAACCCTCCAAAGATACTAACAATAACCACCTTCAAATTCTTCCTCGTTGCCAACAGGTGTGCAATTTCCTCAGTGAAAATTACGTCATTATCTTCGTTAGAGTCAGTTCTTCGTGCCAGCTGCAAATGAGTCAAACTGGGCGCGCCATTGAGCGAAGTAATCATAGACAGCGGGGATTGCCATGTATTCCCAGGCTCACAAATGCGGAGATGAGTGAGGGAGGTTGAAAAATAGGTTGGAAGAAGTGGGAGGTCGGATGATAACGGATCGGAGCCGGAAAAATCATCGAAGGATTGAATTGTCAGGTCAGACGGACCGTCATGTTTCGGAAGGATGACGGATGGAGAAATGTTGATTTGGCAAGGAGATGGAACCGCAATTGTGCGCAAGGATGGGCAATGTGCAATGATTTGTCGAAGTTGTTGCTCTGCGCTGGAGGTGAAGTACTCGGGTTCCCAAGTTATCGCAAGCCTCTTGACATGAGTCAGGAGATGGGAGGAGTGACGAAAGGAGGCAGTACGGTAGAGCAGGGTGGTCGTGTGGGGAGTATCAATGACAATAGTCCGATATATGATTATGTTGACGAAGTGTTGTATAATCTGGGAAATTAGGGCAAGGTCTTTTGGGTGGTCATTCTGCAAAGCGAGCTCTAGAATATGGATGATTATTTCTGCAGGGAGGTCATGCAGAAGAGAGGGTGAGTGCTTCCCAAGCAGCGATAGCGAAAGTGCGCGCTTCCTAGCTACCGCGAGGGATACGGTCGAAGTCTGGGTCTGTACGGTCATGAGTGTATCGTAGCTTTGCAGGTGGAGTTGTCTATTGGAAAAGAGGAGAAATATAGGCTTGGAGCAATTATGATTAGGAGATGTTGGTCTATATGAACGAATGTGACGACAGCCAAAGCAGGCAGCTTGGAGTCTAGTAAAATTTCGGGCGTCCGAACGTTGCCGAATATGTAAGCATTGCGACTGCCTAAGCATCGTTCCAGCGGGGTAAGATGATCAAGTTCAGAGATATGAATAGATTACGGAGGTTCTGTCGTCCATGTGGCAAACAGCGAGGTCGACCTAGTAAGGGACGGCCGCGGCAGTCTCCTATCTGGCGAATGAATGAGCCTCTGTGATGTTCCCAATTCTAGTGCGAGAGCGTCCATGACTGTGGTTCAGTTCACCCACTTGAGGCGAGTGACACCTGAGATGAATGTTGAGAATCAGGACAGATAGTGGGGGTTGACGGGAGTCCTAGTCTCGGCGCAAGACGTCCACTTGTGGACCGCCGCATTTGCCCATCACTTCCAAATCGGGAGGGTTTAGCTGAACCTAACGGGAGTCCGAGTGAATCGCGATGGATATTTTGGGACACCTAAACCGAGTTTTATCAAAATAGTGCACGCGTTGGCAATTGCGGGGTAGCGATAAGCTCTCGCATAATGGACACTAAAAAGCTTCGAGTGTGAGGACACTGAGGTGAGATATGCATAAAATTACACCAAGTTCCAGTACAGGCAATATTACTGTCAGTTACTTATTGGAGAATTCCAGAAAGGGCTGGAAGTTCTAGTTTGACGGTACCTAATCGACGGTGATTGAGGTTGAACGTCAGCGGCGAGATGGTTGCGCTACATATGCTTGTTTGCCTTTGACCCAGGTGCTCAACACGCGCCCTTGCCTGCTGAGAACCACGAGATCGGCATCAGTACCAGGGCGCAACGTTCCTTTCTTGTTCTCAATTCCGAGGCACCTTAACAACAAAGTGCTTATCAGTTGGATACACTTAGGAGAACACATGCCAGCCCACTTAGCAGGGTTATATGTAGCACATTTGATAGCTTCGCCAAGGGAGCATCCAGTGAATCGCGAAAAGTTACGAACGCATTTATCGAGGGTAACGACACTGAGAAGAGCGGAAATGAGAACGACATTTTTAATACATAAGATTGACAGTTCCATACCTTCCAGCAAGGGTATCTGTCCCTTCGAGATAGAGCCTGTCTCCTTCCTTGATGTATCGTTGCCCCTCACGCCACTCGTATGCACCGTCCTTCAGGTGAGGGTCCAGAATTTTCATTGCTGTTCAGTTCTTGGGTCAGACAGGCTTATTAAAATCGATCGGGGTACACTCACCATCCGTGATGAGAATGCATCCGTCGGCATGTGCAGAATATGCCAGCTATAGGAGTTCACGGTCAACGTCCAGACAGTGATAGATACCGATCTCATCGTGGAGGACGCACCCTGACAGAATTGGGGTGGCAGTGAATCCCGTCGACAATAATTCCGAAGTATGGGCGTTCAAATTCCATGTCAGCAATTTGCCCTTTCTCGAGGTGCAAGCTCTTCCTGCTTTTGTGGCTGGAAGCACTCTTTGGCGTCGAAGCACCGCTGGCGGGGATCACAGAGACAGGTGTCTGTGGGGGATTCATACTGTCAAAAATCGAGGCAGGTTCTTCCGTGATGCCGGTGTCCGGATTGAACACCGGAGACGATTCCCCGGACTCGGGCAAAGGCGAAATGTGTGGAGAAGCACCGAGCAGTCCAATGATGGAAGGATCTCGATGGTGAAGCTGAGGCATAGCATTGAACAAGTGAGTAATGAGTTTGGCACCATGGCGAACTGCGTTAGTTGCGACTTCCGTTGTTGCAATGCTGGAGGGATATGTAAGCACGAGATGATATCAATACCATGGAACCAGAAAAACTCACCTGTGACCGATCGAGAAGATGATCCCGTGTCCACTAAGATGCTTGATGGTGTCCATTACACCTGCAGTCTCTGGGGCAGCAGTAATGATTCTGACAGCCGCAGCTTGTTCATTCCCCATGATCCAATCTTCCTGATGGGCAAGGTTATCGGCTCCATACACTTCCTCAAATGTCTTGGTCCCATCGGCCGCAGCGAGAAGGTACGAGTCGGCATGAGCACCTCTCTTCGAGTGCTCAATGAAAGGGCCCTCAGCATGCCATCCAAGGAAGGCGGCGGAGTTTTCTGTTTGGAATGGTTGCAGCAGGCTCAATATCTTCGGGTACAATGACCTCTCCTGGGTCTAATGAATGAACTTTAGATTTGAGATGGAAAAAAAGAAGGAGCACTCACTATTACGGTTGGAACTAGCCTATGATGAATCTTTCGTCAGATGCATAACCCATCGCCAGAGAATGCCGCTTACGATGTGACGCCTGTCTCAATTATCCTTTCGGCCACCATAACCAGACCCTTCTTGTATGCCTTTTCATCGCCATCAAACACCGAAAAGTCAAATCCGTAACCACCGTTGAGCTGGAGGTCTAAGAAACCGGGGCTAAAATCATTGAACGGTTAGGGGCTGCACCCAACAAACATCTACTCCAGTATAACTGACCTCAGGATGTTGCCACCAAGGTCAACAATCCTCTCAGGCCTATTCTGGCGCAGATAAAAGGCTTTCTGGGAAGGGTGACATGAGTTTGAGGGCGGCAGGGTGAATGAATTAAACCTACCTGGGCATCAAGAATGACGCCACGGGTTTCGTCGATCCACAGATCCTTTTCAATCAAGCTACCATCCTCTTGAGGCAGTAAGCAATTAGTGAAACAAACGAGGCCGTTAGGAGAAGTCATGGTAAGCTTGTGAAAGGACTGGGAGACGGGTCTGCCTTCAAGAACTGGAATTTCATTTTATTCGAGACAGCGATTACCACTTTGTCTATGACCACATGATGCCGAGTTGTACTTACCTGGATCGAGTAAATTTAGTCCTGCTCCGTTACCCTCGCTCCAGCTAATCTAAGTTCCGTTCTGTCCAAATGTTGAAGGCACGTTCGATTGTAAGTTGCCTTCTTTCAAACGCTTGTTACCGACAAAGCCACGATTGTCCCGTTTGTTCCCTGTGAGCGCATGGTACATCCCTCTAGAGTTGTTCTAGCAGATGAAGGAATACACGGCCATATGCAGAGTCGCCACATTGGTAGTGGAACACAAGGGCCGAACGTGCCGGGAATAGATCAAAATGCATGTGATGTGTGTCTCAGCTCCTTGTGCATCCTCCCCGTAGACGTTTGCCACTCGGATGATGATGGAACTTTGCTCTACCGAACTCCTGATGGACTCCCATGCATGGCCATGATGTCTAGACTCGCAAAATCAAACAAACCGTCCGTCATAAAAAGCACCGGAAGTTTCGACGGGATAAATAGTAGCGCCTTGCCGAACTTGACTTTTTCTCTTTGGTCGTCGTCGAATAGGATAGGCCCTCAATGATAAAGGCGCATATCTTATTGACCCTGTACTTAACTATAAACGCCATCAATCCAAGAAAAGGTCAAGTCGAAGACCTTTCCTGCGGAGTTATACCATATCATTGATAGCCAGAATGCATTTCATCATACCTCGTCAAGTATCCGAGTGCATCGTCCTAGATCATGCTGCATTCTCTAAGGTCCGTCATTCATTCTCTCCATTTTCTCGAGTATCTTAAGGATGGTTCCCAGATGTCGGGCCCGGGTTGACAGGTTATCTGCATGTATTGCTGAGTCGCTTATCCGCTTGAATGCTTGGCCCTCGTGATCATGGTTCTCACCTGTACGCAGGTCCTTGAAGTTTACTTAGACTTCCGGCGGCCACGAGTTTCAAGGGTTATAAATTCATTGCAGTAATTGTCAAAGCTCGCCCGGAAATCCAGTAATGCCATGTGCTTGGCTCTCCACGGGCCCAGGAACAACGCACCTACAGAATGGGTGTCAGCTTCGCAATTTCTACCACTGAAGTAACGCAACAAACATATCAATTACGGTTTCTTTATATGAGTCTTATCTTCGCCCAGGCCCACGATTTTCGCACCCCTTTCACGGGAAGGAGGATGCCTCCCCGCCACGAGGCTGAAACACAGCCCAGTACTTATGTGTTATTGTCAGGCCTCCTCATGCGGTCTATTACTCCAAAACTTACTAATGTAATCTATTCTAGTGCTCAAAACCTGGGCACGAGTGACGGCAGTCGGTTCCGCGTTCTTCACGTGCTTTCTCACCATAGGCTCTAGGCTTCTCGTCCGAGTTCTCACTCACGTTGGTGAGAAGCACGCAACAAGCTACATGATTGGACTGGTCAATGAATACAGTTCTTTATACATACCTCAGGAGAGTGCCGACAGTCTGGTCAACCTACGATTACAATTAATTGACCTCGGGCAAATTTCAACGCATGGGAGCAATTCTTGTGGACTGGATGACAGCAACCGAGCCTTCATGGGCTTTCCCTCTACCCCCCACCCTTTCTGGCCTTGATGGCTATTTTGATACGTTTAGTGCTACTCACCGTGCAGGGAAATGCCCCAACGAATGCAAGATAAAGAAATTGTACCTTACTGGCGATTTTCCACCACGCGATAACCGAGCCTTCATGGGCTTTCCCTCTACCCCCCACCCTTTCTGGCCTTGATGGCTATTTTGATACGTTTAGTGCTACTCACCGGGCAAGGAAATGCCCCAACGAATGCAAGATAAAGAAATTGTACCTCACTGGCGATTTTCCACCACGCGAATACATACATAGAAGTCCCTACGACATTTTTTGTGCCTCGCAATCATATTGCCCACTCCACTTACAGGCCGCTCTCCCTCCAGATCCTCAGGAACCAGAAGGGATCTCGCTGACATTTCAGAACATACAACCCAGGTCTAACGCTTCGTTCATTCGGATAACAAGATCTTTTTGTTCGCTTCAGGCAGAACAAGGTACACGGGGTCCCTATCTAGACCGATACCCACTCTTACACCACCGCTCGCCGCCTTTGTGCCGCCCGCATATGTGACCCGACCGGGGGCGAAGGTGATCCCAAGGTGATCCTGGGCGCTTTGATCAACAGTTGGCCATCTGTCATCTTTAGGACCTAAGCGCTCTCGTTTATGACACCCTGACAAGGGGCTGCTTCATTTATAGCAAGGTCCAAGCGAGACGTCGACTCCTGAACCCTTGAAAATCATCTCAGGGATTTATATTCATTGAGGGCATAAAACGCTACGGCTGCGTCAATTACTCGACTGACGTGCTTCTGTTCTCCATGATGCGGGGTTCATGACCAAGATAATTATCTACCTCGTGCCTCAGTCACGAAGAGATATGGAGGTAGTCCTTGACTGTGCCCACGTTACTGCTTGGTTTAATATAGAGCACCCGATGTTGAAGACTTCGCCAATATGATGTCTCTATCGAACTTTCAGCAGTGCTTCTATGTAATGATGCCAGCATCTTCGAGGCTCGACCCTAGAGTTAAAATGGCTAGCCACTCGGAAATATGATTATTCGGACCAGTGGGTGATTTGGGCCCACCGATACAGTAGTGCCTGATATTACCCCTGTATTCAGTACCAGTCCACATATCCCCAGCGCCACTTCTCGTTCCTTGCCTCAGTTCTAATCACTCCCAAACGGCCAAGCTTGAGGGAGATTTCTTTTTAAAACCTCAACTCAACTTTCAAAACAGATGGCTTGAGGGAGCTTGACGGCCTCGACAGCATTTGATGTATTTTCAAATTTATGATCGAGTTGCATTGATGGCGTGTCACGATATACATGCACCCACTTTTCTCCGTAAAGGCGTCTTTTTAAAACCTCAACTCAACTTTCAAAACAGATGGCTTGAGGGAGCTTTGACGGCCTCGACAGTATTTGATGTACTTTCAAATTTATGATCGTGTTGCATTGATGGCGCGTCACGATATCCATGCACCCACTTTTCTCCGTAAAGGCAATAGCCCCTCCCCGGGTTAACGTCAACAGATTTACTACCATTATCCGTCTCTTAGATACTTTACTTGACTTTTGTGTAGTTGAATCGTTTCGCGCGGATAAATGCGCTTACTAGAGACAAGCTATGTGTTACATGATACCATGATAGTATGATATGATACAATGTAAGACTGATACTATCCAACGGTATGAGCGCCGGTGCTGATGATCTATTTACTACCATTATCCGTCTCTTAGATACTTTACTTGACTTTTGTGTAGATGAATCGTTTCGCGTGGATAAATGCACTTACTATGTTATAGAAACAGACTTGAGACAAGCTATGTGCTACATGATACCATGGTAGTATGATATGATACAATATAAGACTGATACTATCCAACGGTATGAGCGCCGATGCTGATGATTCTGATACACTGATACCTTTCACTCGTTTCATTGGCTTACAACCCACCTTACATCAAGCACCCTCGATCGCATGGAATGTCAACGTATCCATGCCATGCATGCGCGCTCTCCTCAATTCACGATCATGGTGCAAGTTCCATCTGTCAGTTACAATGTCTGCCTGCATCATATTGATCTCAACCCCCTTTGTGGGGTTGAACCATTGAAGAGTACGCCGACGGCAAATTAATCTCACTTGAGCTCACAGGAGAACACTCCTTAATTCTGGGAGAAGTCCTTTCTATCCCCATAATTAAATATTCAGCTTGATACACCGAATTCAATAGTGAATAGGCCGTCGTCGAGGTCACCGTTAAACTGGCACACACCACTTGGACACTTGAGTGGACGTTTCTCATACAGTAATAGTACATATGCCAGGAAGTAAGCAAGGCACAGGCAACTTTCAAACCACTTATGTTCGGCTACAATTGTCTTGACGACAGGAGTAAAAATACTACTCAGTATAGTCACACGCTCACTGCTCAGCGTCGCACGATAATTTTCCTCCTCCTCCCTCTCCTGATTCTATTTTTGTCCCTCTCCTGAATAAATTGGTGTTTGTTTTTTTTTCAATCTTCTTCGGGTCCGTCAGACTCACACTGCCGCACTCAGCGCCCTAACATGATCTTTGTACTATTAGCTGACCACAAGTATAACTTGCACTCCAATTGGTTCAATCTATTGGCACCTTTCGTCGAGGTCACCGTTAAACTGGCACACACCACTTGGACACTTGAGTGGACGTTTCTCATACAGTAATAGTACATATGCCAGGAAGTGAGCAAGGTACAGGCAACTTTCAAACCACTTATGCTCGGCTACAATTGTCTTGACGACAGGAGTAAAAATAGTCACACGCTCACTGCTCGTTTTGTCCCTCTCCTGAATAAATTGGTGTTTGTTTTTTTTTCAATCTTCTTCGGGTCCGTCAGACTCACACTGCCGCACTCAGCGCCCTAACATGATCTTTGTACTATTAGCTGACCACAAGTATAACTTGCACTCCAATTGGTTCAATCTATTGGCACCTCCTGTCCAAGCCTCCCGAGCCCACCACCCCTTTCAAACCCGAAGAATGTCAGACGGGAGAGTTTGACCGACTCTGGTTTAGTACCATTATTCCATTTTCCAGGTGATCCGTCTATCACCACCACCACAGCCCCACCTCGCCCTAAGGACTCCATTTCATCTCAAGTTCAACAACCACTTGCGTTAACTTTATCTATACACCATGACATACGCGCTCGGAATGTCAACCTGTTCTCTCCAAAAAATTATGTAATTTAGTTGAAACGTTCGAATACGGTAATCGGCTTAAGTATCTGTGCTTCCGCGCTCGGAAGCGCCCCAAAAAAAAACATCCTCCGAGTCCGACAAAATACAAATGCAGTGGCAAACCTCTGACAGACGCCATAATTGCCAATGACGGTGTGGCGTTAGATCTTAGACGCGACCCGACTATGTCTGTCAATAACGAAGTCACTCACCATAAAGCCACAGAACCTTGCCACAAGGTCTTTTATAATTAAGCCGCCAAGAGTGCATATATTGACGAACCCGATTTCGGGCCTCGTAATTGTCAAAATTATCTGTCAGCTCCTCTAGTTGTACAGTAGTAGGCGCGTTGGAGTAAATTTCTATACAAATTAGAGTGGTGTCTGTGGTTATTGGCATCTGGACAGACACCGAGCGCCGTCATAAAGCGTCACAGGAGATACGGTACTTTCTCTAAGTGTCTGAACGGTTTAAAGCGCTGGTTTATTAATTACGAGTGCTTGAATGCTGTTTACATGCTTGAGAAGGCTTATCGGAGAGCATCAATTAATCAATCAGAGCGTTGGCAAGCCTTAGTTGTACAGTAGTAGGCGCGTTGGAGTAAATTTCTATACAAATTAGAGTAGTGTCTGTGGTTATTGGCATCTGGACAGACACCGAGCGCTGTCATAAAGCGTCACAGGAGATAAGGTACTTTCTCTAAGTGTCTGAACGTTTTAAAGCGCTGGTTTATTAATTACGAGTGCTTGAATGCTGTTTACATGCTTGAGAAGGCTTATCGGAGAGTATCAATTAATCAATCAGAGCGTTGGCAAGTGTCTAGACACTTGGAGTAAGAGCTCAAGCAATCAAAATCCATATCAGAATCCTCAATCTATTATCTCATGCTTAAAGTATTCAAAGTGCAGACTATAGTATTGTCCTCACACGAGGAACCAACGTTGTGAGATATGAAAAGTCTAAAAACGAGGGTGCATTCTCTATTCCTGAATGCACGTTCACACTCATTTTCATCTCAGATTAGCCACCGTTCTCATCCAAAGAACAGGGAAAAATCATATTCAAAAAACCCACAACAACCAAAGAAACAGGGAAAACAAGTCCGTCCATTCAAGGAATCTACACTACTCAAGAAACACAACAACTCAACAAAATCAACTCAACAAAACAAGGAGATATTCAAGGAATCTACACTACTCAAGAAACACAACAACTCAACAAAATCAATGAAACAAAACAAGAAGGAAAAGGAAATAGGGTATATGCTAACGATATATAGTCATGCATATGTATATATGTATATAGGTTGGGTGCTCGATGTAATGGACTGTATGTTATGTATGTAGGTATGTGTGAAATACGATAGCGATGGAACAAAGATGCATATGGTGGGTGACATTCAAGGGTATGGGGTCAACGGATGAAGGAAGAGGTGAGGGTGGGTGCATTAGGGTATGATGTAGTGGTACCACCAGCCATTTTTGACAAGAACCACAAAAGGAGGGGTGAATAACAAAGAAAACAGAAGAGGAGCGAATCGAAAGAAGCTAAAAACATAATCGTTTCAATTTTTCGTGCTTCGCCTGGCGAAGCGAAGTGAGGGGGGTATTTGAGAGGGGGACATAGATAGTACATAAACCGTCGCGTTCGCTCGCGAGGGGTCAAAAGGGTGGGGTGATCATCACGAAAAATCGGGAAACTAGATGGGTCATACGCTACGAGGGAGAGAAAATCAAAACAGAAACCGAGACAAGGAGTGCGAGACGGCGGCGAAAAAGGGAGGGGAATAACAATATAGGCAAGCGTCTGGTCATGATGATCACACACCACCACACAAGAAACAAAGTTTCTTTTCAAGGGGATCCACTTCAAGCGTGGAGGGTATTCCTGTCTTCATCTAACAAATCTGAACCTCCCACTCTCCACCTTCGGCACCGCCAGCCTGTGGCATGGTCTTCAAAGCAATCCTAACTCTTCTCTTCTGTCCCTGTCCCTGAGGATCGGGTATCGAGAACTCGCCGTTGCCGAGGTCCGCAAATCCAGCCGCAGTTGGACCAGAACCACAATCGTTTGCAAAACCGCAGCCCATGACAACAGCCGAGGGCGAGTGAAGCGACCCGTAGGTAAAGTCGTCAACGCTACTCGGTGATGCAGAGCCTCCATATAGCATGAAGTTGCCGCTGTCAAAAAGTCCACTGAAGTCACTTGCAGAGCCACCAATGCCGAAAAACGGGTCGGAGGTGGCGATAGGTGAGAATGCGGCAGATGTAGAAATGGAGGATGAGGAGGCAGAGGACATGGAAGATGGCGATGGTGCAGAATATGTTGCATCGCTTCGGATTGGATCTGAATCGCCCCATGATGATGATGATGAGCCAGGGGATGTTGCCCTTGACGAAACAGAGGACGAAGCGGGGTGTATCCTCACCCGGATTTTGCCATTTTCGGAGGGAGTAGCGTCGAAAGAAATGTCGAGATTGCCAAGGCCGCCAATTTCCTCCAAATCAGCATCAGAGGAAAATTCAAGACGGCGAGTTGTTGGAGAGGCGGTGGAAGAAAGTTTGCGATGGTGATGATCAGTGTCAAGATCCATGATGGAAGAGGCAGTGGATCGGGACCAATCATAATCTGTGGGAAGATACGAGTTGAGATCAAATGAAGAAGCGGCAGAGGGTGGGAGAGGTGTTGGGATGGTGAAACTGGTGTTCGGGGAAGTGGGCTGCATAGGCATGGAAAGGAGACTGGGGAGGGCACAGAGGAGGACCTGCTTTGCCGTGATTGAGCGGACTAGGGACAAAAAGAAGACTCCAAATATGGACGTACCATCAATCCGAGGCTGGCGCCGGTCTTGTTCGGACAAGGCACGTTGAGAGTGCGGGCTGGAGATGAAAGAGCAAAGGTAGAATCCGAGGCCTCGAGCTTGACAGGAGGCTCTTGTGAGGGAGTCGGGCGGCTGGCGAGCTGGGCACTGAGCTCGCGTTCGCGATTGCGTGCAGCGGCGAGCTCTGCCTTGAGCAGTTCAACCTCGGAGACAAGCTTGATGCTATCGGCCTCCTGGGGAGTCTGAGTGAGAACAAGGAGGCGTGCATTTTCTTGTTCAAGCTCAGCAACGCGCCTGTTACGAGGTATGAGGCGATGAAAGATGAAAGGGGACAGGAAACATACTGCTCCATATTTTCAAATTCCTCGCGCTTGCGCTGCCTGGAGAGGAAGGCAGCTGCGCGGTTCTTGACGAGACGGGCCTCTCGCTTGGAGAGACCGCTGACGTCCGGCGGCACAAAGTCTTTGGAAGAGGTGCGCTCGACCTGAGCGCGGGGCTTCTTTGCTGGGGCCGGGGCGGGGCTTGCAGAGCGTTTGTGGCCCTGGGACGCAGGAGCAGAGGGTGGGTCGGCCTGGGAGAGGGCGGGCGAGGGCGGCGACGTAAGCTCAAAGAGCTGG
>KQ962246.1:93944-142303 GCA_001563735.1 Leucoagaricus sp. SymC.cos | reverse complement strand
CGTCGTGAGCGAGGATCTGGTTCAGACTAAGAGCCATGGACGCAGGATATAAGAACAACTTTTTGTCACAAAGTCACACCCGACAACCGCCCGCTGCGATGCCACTCCCCACGCTAACTGCCCCCGCCCCTCGAATACCCCGTCACGCACGTGACCCCGGCCCTTTATCTCCGTCCGCTTTTGCAAATTACCCCACACTCGATTGGCTTTCGAGATTCAGCCAGCACACATTCTCGGCACATCCTGCCCTTTCGGACATCGTCCAAGAACTGCAGCACGGCGGTGTGAATCCTTGCCCTCTTCAAGCAACCTCTGCACGCTGCTGCCCTCCTCGACCATCTTCTTCCTGCCATCGTGACATTCCACTTGTTCATATCCATTCTCCCTTCCTCCGAGGAGCGCATTCTCAGCGTGGATCTTGGATCATCTCCTTGACGAGTAACTCTGAATTATCCGAACCATTTCCTGCCATTTCTCCTGCACCTAGTTTCTGACGGTGATAAGCTTCCCAAACGCCGTCGAGGACAAATTTCCCACCCACTCCTTCTTCCCTGTGCCAGTGACGCACACCCTCCCCGCATATAACCAAACTCGGCGACGACAAGCATACCCCGCACACAATCTACGCACTGGCTTTCTCTGATGATCTACCACAAGGTCTTCCCTCGGCACCAGGAAGTCATCGTATCATAGCTTAAAAAGGTTCGTGGCCTCTCACTCGTGTATATTTAGGTTTTCCGGGACGTCCTTATGCAAATGTCGCTGGTCCTGTTGTTTTGCGACAATTCTCCGGGGGCCAAGTGGATGAACGAACCCATGAGCATGTATACTTTGACCATCTTCGATGGGAGTTGCAATGGTGTAAGAGATGACGTTTGCGGAGCATTGGCTTCTTGTTCTTCTCGACATTGCTAGCTCGAGTCGGCACCAGGAGGAGATGGTATTCAGTGCAATTTCCTCCTACTTCACTAAAGTCTTTCAACACCCAGTTATCGGCGTCGAGTTCGACATGCGCATCCTACGCACCCACCGCGCTCCTCGTCCCGAAATCCTATCAAATCTGTCCGCAAACGTCTAATTCAAGATCCATGATCTCCGACATCGCAAAACCCGACACTCCTTCACGAAAAAGGTGCAGATACTCCCACCTACTGCGTCACGATGGTTCTTACTGTTGCCTCACTAATAGCCTTTCTGGTTTACAGTCGGATGGTACGGCTTGACGTCCTTCATGCTTTGAGACGATAATTATCCGTTGCCGAGGACTAACAACCTTGGGATGAGGTGTTTTGCAGTCAGTGATATCGAACCTTTCGTCGCTCACGCAGGCTGTTGAACTCATACCTATCCTCTCAGGCGCAGAATCAATAAACACCCGAGGCCGTGCCTCAGTTCTATCACCACAAACATTGGGCAGTCACTGTTCTCTCCGGCCATCTCCAGTACCAACCTTACGCACAACTTGAACTTCCTTCTACTTACCCCTGGACCTCGAATTTTTCTGATGTCTCTCAATTCACGACAATTCACCGATAAGAACTCAAGAGAACATGCTTCTCTTCGGACAGTGGAGCGTAATGCCCGTATCCAGTTATCTTCGAGCTCCAGACAATCCAACTCGAGTAAAGGATCCTATAGATGAACAGTATTCTTACACCAAATTCGCTTATCGCGCAGGATGGATTGAATCCTCTCCCACCCTAATCAACGCTCGTCTAAGCCGGCCGTGCCTCAAGCCTTGGCGTTTTGAGACTCAAGATTGAAACAAGTCATCAACGCAACCAAAACCAGAAATAAGAACTCGACGGAGAGGACACACTCCCATAAAACTCTGAACAAAATTCTCACCTTCGACCCATTATATCCCCCCTCACGTAACGCTACCCCTATATACAAGTCGCAACGGTTGGCTGGACGCGCTCTTGGTCCTGATCGACGAGAAATCACCGAGAGAAGCCAAAGGACCTCTTGACACTCTCCTTCCCGGGCCGCTACGGATGATCTTTATTTCACGAAGCCCAAGTGGAGCTACTGGATTTATTCACGGTGCTTTTGGAGATGTAATTCAATAGGCATCTTTTAATTGCCTAGACATTGTACAATGGTGATACTATTTATCTGCCGCTCATCACATTCCGACACCTGCTCACCTCCGCCACAGGCTCATGCATATCACATTGTTTTTTCCCTACTCCCTCTCAGATCCTGATACATCGTTCCTGAAAACCATACAAGGTCTCAGTATAAGGTTTTACCCACTAACAAGTAACTTCCCCTGGGCTCCACGACGCTTAAAAAGGTTGTTGACCTCCCACCCCCACACGCTCCCGCTTACCATCCGTAAATGGCCTCACTAGAAAACAGCACGTACGGGTTGGTTGGACGTACACTCGGTTTCGGTCTCAGACAGCGACGAGAATTCTCTGCACACGTTTTCGCCCGTCCGTGTCTCTTTTCGTCGTCGATTTTCGATTCGGAAGACGGTCACTGCGTTTCAAGAACTTTCGCGGGAAGGAGGATTCCTAACTTGTTGTTCTAATGAGCGATAGAACTGGATGTTGGGCGCTTTACTTCCTCCTCTCTCCGTTCTTTCCGTTTCATTTGACACCTCCAGCCCACTGCGATGCTGTGTAGTTTCATAAAGGCAATGGACTGTCACTCTGTTTTGCTCACATGCACACCCCCTGGTACCTCATTCCCTTCCCCGCACCCAGCATCCCAGCTGCCGATCGCGGATGGTATGCTGTTTCAGATCTATCTTAGTCAACCTATCTATTTATCTGTCTTTCAATCTATCTATTCATGCAACAAACCTAAGAAGCGCTTCTGTGTCCGAGATTTACGAAACGTCTCTCCTGGATTTCCAATACATCAATCGATCTCAACCTTAAAAAGGCTCTTTTATTCTCACTCAAGGGTTCCCGTCCTCCCGCGAATGTGTCCAGACGATGTGAGTAACGCTCGTGCTCGTGGACCTTGGGAAAGATTCATCGAGGATTCCCCGTTGAGCACAGTTTTTTTTTGGAAGTGAAGTGATGAAAGACATAATGGAAGAGATCTTTGACTTTTTTTGAGAACTTGAGACCGAAGGAAGAGGGAAGGTGCTTTCGGAATGTGAACGGTTTTGGGTAATGTTGGCCGAGTTTATTGGAACGGCGGAAGAGACTCAGATACTTGGATAGATGGATGGTTCTATCAAGTGAAATGGTTGATCGTGATCTCAGCGACTAGATAAGATATAATAGTTGCGGGCCGTTCGTGCATGTTTGGGTATTCCGGAAATCCGGTTGGTGCCTTAGGGGCGCATGTACAGGCCCGGTCACGG
This sequence comes from Leucoagaricus sp. SymC.cos, assembly GCA_001563735.1. NCBI lineage: Eukaryota > Fungi > Basidiomycota > Agaricomycetes > Agaricales > Agaricaceae > Leucoagaricus > Leucoagaricus sp. SymC.cos. The sequence goes on along the minus strand of KQ962246.1, from coordinate 138,978 downwards.
TATCGGTTTGCACAGCGGAGAGGTTGATACTAGTAGTGGCATCACACTCGCAGTATTGCTGCTTGCGATCTAATAACCTTTGTTTTCGGCAAATAAAATATGTACGTATATACTACGTCATAAAGCTTGAGTTTGAATATCCTAAAGTCTGTTCTTGACTTCTGGCTATCCCAAAAATGCCTCCGACCATCTCATGATCACATTCGCAGGCTTATAGAGAGCGATGACAAAGCCCGTGTGCATTGATGACATACTAGTTGAACAAAAACAGACTGTGTGGTGTATGTATCGTTATGTCCGTGATAGAACTTGTCGGTGTGAATGACGAGTCGAGTCTAAACTTGTCGCTTACTTCAAATGCTCTTCGCATGTTCCTCGCGAATCTCATGTGCGCCAAGGCTTAACGTTAACGCCGAGATGCGGTTGAAAGAGTATGATATGATAGCTTTTCGGAACTTGGTTACTTGTATGGTGTGATTGATATGCCGTAAGTTAAACTCAAGGTAAAATTTTCAGTGTTCACCCAGTGGGCTTATTCAACGCATGTCGTGAAACGGATAAACGGGCCTTTACATCCGTCTGTCTTCCCGGCGGAATTACCTGAACTTGAACGTACTTTATCATGACCGGGGTGATGACTTTTTTAGCCTCGTACCTCGTGTTTCTCAAGTCCCGAGTCTGGCTTTACATGATTGCTTCCGAAAATCCATGAACAGGGTCATGAAGGATATTTCAGAGCCAAGCCAGACTGGTCTTGGGCGGAGAGCCATGACATTAACCATGCAAATGTAGTAGAAATTATACATCCTAGTGTGTCCGTGGTAACTGTTAAGTGGTCTCTTGTTCTTTCAGACATTGCCTTGCTGAGAGGACCCATTAAGTCAGGGTCGACAGCACCGGATCACGAGGTCACATTGTCCCGCTTATACAGTAAATGCGCGTGTCCTGTCTCGGAACTTCAAACGAACATCATTTCGGTAGTTTTTTGCTCTTGTACGGACCTACTCAATCCCTCTCAATTCGGTCTTTGTTGTGGCAAGAGAACTGGCGATCAGGATCATAGTAGCGGACTCGTGACTCTACCGCAGCACCGTCCGAATTCTTCCGTTCAATCTTCCGGGGTGCTCTTAACGTGAATGCATTGTGTCTCCCCGTCTCCCCGTCAACCGCCGGGCGTGGGGAAAGAGAATTTCTTCTGGTTGATAGTGCAACTATATTGGCACGCGCCGATGTTAGCTTTTTTGTCCGGCTTGATGACATGCTCTCTCTCTCGGATGCGCGGTGAGCGTATGACCATGCCGACTTTTTTGCGTGGCATGGTCAATCAACCAAGTGACCTCTCGTACTGTTGAATAAATCAATCACAAGCTAATCTCCCGGAGTCAGACTCTTTTTTGTGATGTTGATGGCGACAATAATCACGAGGACCCCCTCCCCCCAAATTTGTTTTCCTCTGGAGGTTTGCAGGGCTTTTCTCAACCTTGGTCTTGCTGTTTCAACGTTACAAGAAAGAAGGTTAAAGAACACACACCTGACCTGAAGAGAGCCTCACAAGACTTCTTATCACCGTCTCTCGCACGCGCCCTATACTATCGCCATCAGCATGAGAGCTCGGCTCGTACGGCCTTGAGACAAATCAAGGTTTTTCTCGTGCAAGATTTCTCTGCGGCGTTGTCATCGGCTCTTACTGGCTTCCTGATGAACAACAATGTGATGTCCAATGAACGAATGTAACCGCATTCATGTTGATTTTGCAGAAGAACCAGTGACTCTGCGGCCGCCGATACATTCTTAGTACGAGGGTGTATTTCGACAGTACACAGTACGCTCAGCAGCCGCGGGTCGTATGTCAAAGTTACACACTCGGCGAGATAGAACTCGTGTGCACTTCACAATTACAGTTGTCCCTGGCAGGTTTGCTGGTGGCAGTTAGGAGTGTCAGAAATTCTATGGACGTTTCCGATGTGCTTTACTTCACCTGTACTGACTATTCCCGAGTCGCTGATTATGGGGGTGCAATCTACTCTTATCCCTTTGTCTGCAGGGTCGCCTACACCAAACAATCACCGCGACTCGCAAGTATCATTCAATGCCCTTTTGATACACACACACCCCGAAGGGTTTGTGGCGGCGATTGCTATTGGCTGCTTAATGTCATGAACATTACTGTCCCAAAGGCACTGGCATCATCTTTTCACGGCATTTCGTGTGTGGTTCCTTGATCTTTTCGAAGCACCGAGCTCCCCGGGTCAGACTCTTTGTTGTTGTGGGGAGGACCAGGCCATCACGAAAACATTAAGCGCCAGATGAGTGCATATCTAGTTGCAAGTACGTATTATATACACAACCGTACCTGGATATTGCAATATAATCCTCATATGGAGCACATCTGGGGCCTAACATTTTCGTGATGAGATGATCGTGTGTCGACCTGCGCTCGTGCCCTGCTTATGCAGAGTATCAATGACGACGAGAGGGTCCCACCTTCGCCAAAGTCTAGGCTTTCTTGGGCCTCAGACCCTCACCAGAACTTGACTTGTCTCCGGTTTCAAAACACCGTGACGTCATATAGTACATCAACTTGAATTAGTAGTTCTCCATTCAGGTCACAGCGCCTCTTTATCCCAGCTGGTCGACGCCAGGCCTCACTGGGTTTCAGAACGAGAAGTATATTCAAACCAACATGGGTCCCGAAAACGTAGAGCACTACGTGACAAAGCTCTCCCATCAACTTCCATTGTCAACAATCATAATTTTGTTCTGATCCCATAGCACCAGCAAATTCAAGGCAGACGTGAAATGTCCTCTCAATCGCCTTTCGCTCTCTACCGGTGGGTCTCAGCAATGATCGGATACAGAAAACGCAGGTGCCATTACCTCATCCGCGATTGTGGCCCTATCCGTCAATCCAAGTCATTGAGGTATTGCGTCGGACGCTTCGGTGGGATTCAATGTGTCAACACCTCAGCAACATCTTTACGATATTTGCTCTGCCGGCTGAGCCGATAATCAAGCTACCCTCGGCGATCTGACAAGTTGTCGAGCCCCTATCCGCTCTTGGTGCACAACTATCGCACTAAAAGCATGCTAGAACTTGAAGATTAAACAATAAACTATCCCATACCGAGGCAACACTTAGTTTCCAGCTTTGCCATGTCCTCATAAAGTCAGCCACACTCAATACGAGAATCATCATCTGAATTCATCAAGCCGTTAATTATATGGGGTAATTATATATCCATACAATAGGGGTCTGTCGAAGCAACATCATAACGTGTAGTAGAATCCAGGTTGGCCTTCTATGGGTTTAGCTAATTTCCCTGCTCGGCAAAGCTTGTTCATTCGCCAGTTGTAGACCAAGACGATGGTGGCAATGATGAGGAGCAAGACTTGGGAGCCAATGGATACGGCCAAACCTGGTTTGGTGTTACGATCTCATAATGCAATGGGGCTAGAATCCAGTGGCTCACCGGGGAGGTAGCGCGGCGCATCTTTCGCTCGGAATGTCGTTGTCGCTAGAATACCGCCGACGCCGCCTAGCATAACTGTCACTGCACTTTGTACAGTTCTCTTGCTGTGCGTTACAACATTGTTGGATGACTTAGCAGATCAAAGTTAATTAATTTCAAGCAAGCAGGCAATCAAATGTCACGCACCCAAGCCAGAATGCCCGGAATGGTACCGACGTTCCCGGCGTTGGTCAAAAATGTTCCTGAGATAAGACTGAACGTTAATGGTGAATCAGTGATCATTGATAGCGACCATTCATTACCAAAATATCTGACACTGTGCTTTCCACCGAACGCTGTCAGAACAAGGCCGATGAGACACATCACACCTTGAATGTAGATGAAGGCGCTGCGATGTTTATATTTATCCGAAAGCCAAGAGAAAAGCATGCAGGTGAGGATCTATCCATCAAGGGTTATTAGACTCGCAGGAAAAAGAAAACAACAATAACTTTACTCACAGGTGGCCCGTATGGAGGAGCGCTCTGAAGAAAACCTGAATGAGCATCGCGTGATCAATAAATAGAACTCATATGCACCAGAAGGAGTGAATGTGTCTCGTCCCAGCCCATGCCCTTTAGGATGATTGAAATAAAATAGGCTTGTGCATCTAGGGAATTCCATTAGTCAGAATCACAGGGAGTCACGGATGCTTACATGCTGGGAGTGTCGTACAGACGAACATTATACCTTGCGGTGTCAAATTAGCCATTCAGATTCGGGGCTTAACGATCATACTATCAAGAAGGCTCACCATACGCCCATAGTTTCCAATCACAGAGATATCTCCAGACTTTCTCTGCCGTCAACTCGTCTGGTACAGCATCTCCGCGATCCTCGTCAATGCGTCTCATGACGAGAGCTGTTTGTTTAGGGGTCAAAAACTTGTTCTGGTGAGGGAAATCCACGATCCAAATCCAGCAGAGCACGCCCAAGAAGAGGGTAACAGCTCCTTCAACTATCTAAGCAAGACATCAGGACGGTACGATGAACACCGGACTGCTTGATCACTCACAAAGATCCACCTCCAACCCGCGATGTTCCTCTTCCCATCAAGCAAGCTGAGTGCCCATGCAAGGATTGGACTCACCCCACTTGCGGTGATGGCAATGAGGTAAAAAGCGGCCAACCTGGGAAGCTGAATCAATGATCCCGCATGGTAAGTGTACTGGTTAGAGTTGCGCACCGTTTCTGCACTTCATGACGCTTGTACCTGGAGAAGAATGATATTAGCTCTAACTTGCAGACCAAGAAGTGCGAGCCACCTACCAAGTCGAGATCAAAAGGACCATAGCAGGGAAATAACAAGCCTAGATAACGCTTAATGAGAATCACTCGGATACAGGGGAGTCCTCTACTTACTTCGAAAGCCCCCAAGAGTACACGCGCAACGGTTAGTCCCTGCCAGTTTTGGACGAAGCCCATTGAAAAAGCAACAGCACCCCAAGCGATTACGCAGAACGAAATCCAGTTGCGGACACCAAATTTAGGAAGGAGAAGGTTCCCCGGCAATTGACTAAATGACTGTGAACAAAAGCTGGTGTAGTCGATAAAGAATTGAACATACAAGATAATGTACGTCACAAAGTAAAGTGTACTGGCAATGTTAAACCGTGCTCCGATAGTGAGTTTCTGTCAAAGAAGTCAGTCGCTGAAATTTCTCGTATGCAACAGAAAGCACCAGATCCACCCCCATCCCCGCTGTATGGGCTGCCCCAAGGTTAATTCTGTCGATGAGTGCGAAGGAGTAGACGGCGGCAAGTAAAGGTAACATGCGGAAATCAACACGAAGCCTGTGAATCTCAATTGTTAAGGAGCAATCGACAAGAAACAGCAGCTTCATACATTGTAAGGCGTTCAAACTTGTGATCATGTTGGTCGTCACCAGCGCAATCTAGCTTGACCTCCTCGGCGAGATCTTTTGAGCTCTCCTTGGTATCAGAGGTCAACGAGGCCTTGGAGGATGTCATAATGCGATCGGACAGAGGGGGAGGTAAGATGACTGGGGCGTTTCCGTGAAGGCATGAATAGTTTTATATCTTTGTTCAGGACCAGCACGATCAGGGGAAGCCAAAGAGAAGCCAAACACGAACAACGACTCAGGGACCAATTAATGGTCGTCGGAATGGGGCAAGGGTGTTGACATTTAGATGAAGAGCTGTCCGGTGTTGAGTAGTCATTTGCCACCTGCTATTTTTGCGCTAGCTCCGTCATGTCCTCCTTCAGCGGGGAGGACTGACCAGGAGGCTAGTGGGGATGCGTTGGCAGAATGTAGTAAAGGGTTCTCTGATGGATTTAGTACAGGCTTGGGAGTTAACGGGAAAATGGAATCAATTGATCTGATTTCCTGTTCCTGCCTACCACCAAAGCATGGTGAGTATCACGTAAAACCAGGGATCAAGGAAACTTGAAAGGGAACGCACCAAACGAAATAGACAACCTCGTCATTGTTGACCCCGGTCCTACTCGTCGAGATGATGGCCAGTTGGTGAGAGTTCGGCTCCGTGACATCATCAAAAGATGAGTTGGCGCGAAGCTCGTTCCCCCTCTAAGGTGCGTCCTGAAGTCAGAGCTGACATTACTGTTTGTGGGGCTACTTGATTCTGTGGCCTTGCGCGGGCACTTATGGCAGGTTGTACCGCGGTGGTATATATCAAGGGGATACGCATAAACCGGATATGACCGTAGGAGAGTGTGAAGGGTGATAGCATTTCTGGCTGGGTGAATGATGCATGGTGAAGCTGACGAAGCGCGTCCTAAGGCAGGCCTGCTCCTGAGAGAAGGGAAGAATATAAGCTTCGTGGTTCTATCAGGGCTAAAAGCGTACCATCCTACTCGAGACATCTCATAACAATGCTGATGCATTGACTGACACCTCAAACCGTTAATCCCTTCAAACGGGGTGGGGATGAACAACACAGTCATGTCACGGTATAGTTCCTACACAACGTTCTGAAGGACACAAATCACTTCATTAGAAAGAGCAAAACACCTAATATATCGATCATTTCTACCTTGAATGAACAACATCATTCATGCAAGCCCCTTTTCTCTCTCTCTCTCATGCTTGGTCAGCCCGGGCTTCGTGCCACCATACCAAGGACAACATGGAGTTGCCTCACCGCAGCATCTCATCCTAGACCCCAGCTAAAGAAATGCCAAGCAGGTTCCCCCGATACCGGCGCCAAAAGAGTGCAACAGGTGTCCAGAGGGGTGATAGTATTTTTAGTGATGTGTCGAAAACAATGAGACCCCTGCGTGCCGCATGCGGACTTGTCTCATTCTACTTGTGGAATGACTGAGAAGAGAATTCAATGGTTTTTGGAGCAACTGGCACGAGACTGCTGGCACGAAGGTGTGGTTGTGAGCAAAGTATTCAGAGTAGTCCCGCCGTTGAGTACTCTCTTGAAGTGTAGTCACGGGAAATTCCGAGCACCTGATGGTAGGCGGAAACGGGGCGAATCCTACCTCAGTTCGACACGAAACAATCATCGGTGCAACAGGGACGAGCAGAAGATCAACGAGGGAAACCGTAAGGAACGACGCTTTGAGTAGCTCACCTTCATCCACGCAGACATATGAACGCGTAACAATGACTCAAAATATAACTGAAATGTTATGTTATGTTCGTATACATGATTTTCTAAGTGCGATGGGTCGCAAGAAACCTGGTTTCCAATACCTCAGCGCAGATACTTATTTTTACAGAGTATAGAAGAAGCCAGGTTGGCCTTCCAATGGCTGAACCAGCTTCCCTTGCCGTAAAAGTCTGTTTTGTCTCCAAAAATGAAATGAAGTGACGAGTACCGTCACGATCAGCAAGACTTGACACCCTACAGTCGTTGTAATACCTAAAAACGAAACTCAGTCAGAGTGCCACAGGAAACGCTTCAAAACACACCTGGAATATATCGAGGAGCATCTTTCGTCCGGAACACCAGGGTAGCGACAATCCCGGACAGACCGGCGAGCATGACAGTCACTGCAGATTGAACAGTCCTATGTTCGATCCTTGAGCAAAACTCTGAGAAGATCGTTCAAGTTCCTTACCGTTTGCTATGTGATACTACATTATTGGACGACTATGAACCTGTTTAGATAACGCGTCCTGGACGAGAGCACGATCTTACTCACATATGCAAGGATACCAGGGGCAGCACCACCATTTCCGATATTCGTGAGGAATGTGCCTGGAAAAATCGTGAGTAAAGTCACGGCAAAATTGCGGCCAGTACTAACCAAAATATCGCACTTCATTCTGCTTGGCGAATGCCATCAAGCACAACCCACAGATGCAGATCATCGTGTTGAAGATAATGAAGCCATTACGATGCTTGTATCTGTCAGACAGCCACGAGGTGACCATGACTGTCAAGATCTATGACCAACTCTCAGCTGACAATGTTGGAGACGTATGCCTGAGGTACTGACTGGAGGCCCATAAGGCGGGGCACTCTGGAGTGGAAGGGGCCGTGAGCGCAGCGTTCATTTGATTCATTTGATAACAAATCAAACGCACGAGAAGCAGGGCCTTGGTCGGTGACCATCCCATGCCCTTGAGGATGATTGAAATGAAATATGCTTGGGAGTCTAATTAATATAGAGCTAAGCCTCATCTTCTCCACGAGGCAAAGGCAAGTTACTTACATGCTGGCATTGTGACGCAGAAAAACATGATACCTATGTACTGATTGATAAATTCGTTCTTGTGGGCACCTGCAAGCAGTGTTCTCACCGTATGCCCAAAGTGTCCAGTCCTTCAAATGTTTGAATACTTTTTGAGAGGTAAGGGGGTCTGGAACGGAATCGCCGCGATCTTTCTCGATTCTCTTCATGACAACTTCGGTTTGCTTCGGCGTCAAAAAGCGATTTTGGTGAGGGAACTCAGGAATGAGCGTGAAAGAACCCTCGATGATCTGAGGAAGATCGCGTCAGTGCTGCTCGTCTGGCAAAGGTCAGAATACACACGAATATCCACCTCCACCCAGAAATATGACGTCTCCTGTTAAGCATACCGATAGCCCAAGCAAGGATAGGACTGATGCCACCCATTGTCAGAGAGATCAAATAAAATATGGACATTCTATAATCATGATGGTTGGTTAGTGGCGGGCGCGGGGATTTGCAGAAGACAGACCGTGTTTGGACTTCATGCCGCTTGTACCTGTCGAGAAAATCATCAGAACTGAGGACTTAAATACATCGTGCAAATCAACGCACCATGTCGAGATGAGAAAAATCATAGCGGGGAAGAAGGGAGCCTTTCATGTAGCATGAGATGAGAAGATGATTCATAAAATGACATAAACCACGAACTTCAAAGAGACCCATCAATGCCCTAGTCGTTGAACCGCACCCCATGCCAAAACGCTACAGGTAAGCCAATGTCGTGGCCCAAGGATACGTAGAACGAGATTTCCAGGAAGCTGGCTATGGTAGATTGTTCGAGTGATCGGTGCTGGTCTGCTAAATACCAAAAATGGTATGTCACGTACAAAATGACATAGGGAACGAAATAGATCATTGATGCAATGTTATACCGGTTATCTACGAGCAATTTCTGTTGAGGCATAATAGTAAGTTATGCTTTGAGAGGAAGGAAGTGGTTGACAAACCAATTCAGCACCCATCCCAGCGGTGACGGCGGCACCCATATTGATTCTGTCAATCAAGCAGAACGAATAGATAAAGGCGAGAAGTGGAAGAATTCGGAAATCAACCCAAAGCCTACGAAGAAGTCAGACCGGTAACTATTCAAGAGACCAGGAGAACACCTGCATCGTCCTCTTCTCGAACTTCCCATCATCAATGGATCTCCCATCACAGTTTTCAAGCTTGACAGAGTCCATGGATGATTCCTTAGAAACACCCTTGAGGTCTGATTCAGAGTAATCTTCTCGGTCAGTGGTCGACATTGTTCGACTCCTTTAGAAGGCGGGAAAGGGTAGAGGAGAGGAGAGGGAGGGAAGTGAGTAACAGTGAGAACACGGCCATGCTTTATATAAGTACTGACAAGGGATGAGAATAGCTGGTGTGGGCTAAGCCGCACCAACCCCCGCCCTGACTTGCCATCTACGATCTACCAGGGTAAGTAGACTTGCTGTGAGCACACGAGATGATAGAATAAAGAAGACAAAGTGACACTTTTCGTAAGCAGATCTCATTGAAGAAGCAAAGTGATTGGTCAACGACTATTTGTGTATTCCGACGTTGTGGGGATGGAAGCGGTATCATCTCTACAGAAGACCGAATAATCACTATCCACCAACCTTCTTACAGGAAAATTGCCGGTGCCAGTTTGATTGTACATCAATCAAAGTTCAAACTGGCTCAGTTACATTCCGCGGCCATTCCAATAGCGCCTCAATGAAGGAGATACCGAAAACTCGTCATGGAGAGGCGCAAGGTGGGTTGTGCAGAAAACACAGTACGGCATTGTGGATAAGCAATGTTGACACAGGTTCCTTGGGCCACCCATGAGAGGATCTTGTTTCCTCTTAGAACGGCAATAATTGACACTGTCCATTGTCGGACCTCAACAACCCTTGGGTTTTGTGCCATTGGATTGGTTCACAGGTAGCTCCATCTGAGAACCCTGCAGCATCGCGACATTTTGAAATTGGTTTCATTAACACTTCCAGGGCCAGGGCACCGAGAGGAAATGTCGGTGAACTTGTGCAACTTCAGCCAAAGGGACAAATGACATTAGAAAAAGTACCGACGGCCACCATCTGAATTTGGGGAACTGTCATATAAAACCAATGTATGCAGAGGTTGTGTTCTTGGGTCCCATATGGTAGTCACTGGAGGCACTATCAACCCGGTTCTCTTCGCTTAAAACCGAATGTATAGGTTGAGGTGATTTGGTGGTGATCAACCATCGACGACCCCATCAGGTGTATCCAGGCTATTATTAGGTCGAAAGATTCACACGGCCACAAATTTCCAAGGTCAGATACACTGAAGTCTATTCCAATTAGTAGTGGAAGTTGAGAGGGAGTTCAAGCGTTCAAAACGTCCAAGTAACAGTGAAATTCTCGCTTCCAACGCCTACTCTAATGCAATATGTGCCTACCAAGTCCGTACCAAGCTGTCCATGCCGCGTCAAGAGTTCAATCGTTCTACTAGGCAGTGACGCCCTTTCTAATCAGACAAGTCTATCACAGTGTATACATGAATCTAGTTTGACCCTCAATCTGACACCCTAATTGAGCCTTTTGGTTTTCTTGTCTGAAGTATGTTGTCGTCCCCGCAAGTAGGACTAAAAGAAGCAGCTGACAGGCAATGGTGGCGTAAATCCCCATTATATAGCGAGGAAAGTCGACTTGGCGGAACACAGTGGTCGCAAAAATCCCACCAATTCCACCAAAGGAAATGATCATCGCAGTAGATACGGCACGCTTGGAGTGGGAGATGGTATTATTCGCCGACTGGGAAAACGTGAATCGAAACCAGCCATTCGGCACTGCAGAGGTGAAGTAACTGTCTAGTAACACTCACATATGCAAGAATTCCAGGAATACATCCTGCGGATCCAGCATTAGCTAAAAATATGCCTATTGGGTAATTGCTTCAGCAAAACATAATCCTGGGTACGCAAGAGCCACGAGCGACCAACCAAAATACCTCCACGATGCGCAATCCCCGAAACCTGTCAAAAACAGCCCGAGCAGAGTCAAACCAGTCTGGAGAGCAATGAAGATCGCTCGTTGTCTGTATTTATCTGACAACCATGCGAAGAACATTAAACTTATAGCCTGAGCTCATCAGAATTTCAGTGGAAGCGAGCACAAGGCCTCGGTCATGACGCACTGCAAAGACATATGGAGGTGCGCTCTAGCCAGATCGAAGTCTTTAGTCAGCGACATGTGAGAAAAGAACCCTACGAGCACCCTACCAGTAACAGCGAATACTGTATTGACCAACCCATTGAACGCAGGATGATCGTGACAAAGAACCTGATGATGAGATATGATTGCCGAGTGAGTCAATGCGGCTATTGAGCGCAATCCTACACGTACCCAATCGCATAGGCCGGAACTGCCGCACAGAAATACATCAGACCTGTATTGTTGAGAAACGGTCGTCAATTCCCTCGCATTCCAGAAAATAGAAGACAAAAAACAAAGCCTACCAAACGCCCAGATTTTCCAATCTTGGAGATGTTGCAAAATCTTGCTCAAAGTGAGTTCATCAGGGACGGAATCCCCTCTATCCCTTTCAACTCGCTCAAGCACGAGTTTCGTTTCCTCCTGAGTGAGGAAATTATTCTGATCCGGGAAATCGGGGATGAAAAACCAAGAGACTATGCCAAAGAGGACAGTGATTGCGCCTTCTACAATCTATTCGCACATCGTCAACAGTTCGGGCAAGTCAAAAGCCGAGACAGAAACATACAAATATCCATGCCCATGCTGGAATGTCTCGCTTCCCGCCAAGGAAAGTCAAGACGTATGCGAAAATGGGACTGAAGCCTCCAGTCAAAATGGAGACGAGGTAAAATGCACCAAGCCTTCCAAGGAGGGCACCAAAGAGACATCGGAATTTCAGGGATTGATCGAAACACATAACCGAGGGGCATTTCATACCGTTTTTGCACTTCATGCCGAGTGTACCTACGGGAGTGGGGACAGCATCAGAAAACACTTTCATCACGATCACTTAGGAGAAGTGTCTCACCAGGTAGAGATAACGAACACCAATCCAGGGAAAAAACCGGCCTACAAGCATTCTCGACAATAAATTCAAGTTGAATAAGTTAGACGCTTTCATACCTCAAAGGCACCCAGAAGGACCCGACAGAGTGCGAGGTGCTCCCAAGAACGTACAAACCCCATCGCCAGTTGAACGGCTCCCCATGATACAACACAAAATGTCAGCCAATTACTAACCCCGAGGTTTCGGAGGATGATATTGCTGGGAAACTGACTAGTGATCGTGGCAAAAATGTCAGCATCTCGATAGCACCGCAGTCAGGCACACAAATAGATCGTAGTCTAACAGAATGAAATTTCGTACACTCACAGAATAGTATAAGGGATGAAATAGACGAAGGATATGGTGCTATAGCGAGATCCAACACTGAGTTTCTAGAAGAAATAGTGCAGCCGTAAGCGATTGCTCTCGACAGCTAGCGCTGAAATGAAGACATACTAGATCATGATCCATCCCTGCAATGCGAGCAATACCAAGATTGGTCCTGTCAATCAGCGCGATAGCATATAGCAACCCCAACAACGGTAGCATTCTAAAGTCAATGCGACGGCTGTAGTAACACCAGTGTACAAACGGCCCAGGAGAATTTGAAATGAGTGCGGAGAGAGGATCCACATTAATTCCAATGTATTGTGATGACGGGATTGTGGCGCAACGCAAACTTACATGAGTCTGTTTTCCTGTGACAGAGCCAGGTTTTCGGCCTCGCCAGTGTCACCGACTTGCTCTTCGACGCCATGCTGAGCTCTGGGATTGGCCTCGCAAACGTTGTTGATAGATGCAACCTGATTGGATGCGATTGACATATCAACTTTCCACACGGACAATAATGGTAGGATGTGATAGCAGGGTGCCACGAAAAGTCACAAACAGGTACAGGGACAGAGTGTGAATTCAAAGCGCAGAAAGAAGGGTAAAAAAAGGTAAGGGAATGTGATGCTGGAGCTGGGGACCCTCGACACAGCCCTTGAACGAACAACAAGACGCCTCAAAGAGGCCCCTTTATCAAGGAAAGGAAAGAGATACGTTGTTGCAAAGGAGTCGCATTGACGGCCTGCGCAGAGGTACCAATGACCTTTATAAAATGGTAAGGAAGATACCGCATCAAAGCAAAACGGACGGGCTTGACCGACGTGACCTACCTCAGCCTTACAGTATTCCTATCCCGAACGCTGCACCAGCTCACAAGAACAGAAGCAGGCAGTGCCCAGTTGCCCCGTGTGAGGATAAATCAGCAAGATGTGGCGTTGAGAAGAGCGTATTCTTCACTTTACCTGACAAGACCTTTTAACCAGCCCCTTAAAATGTAAACGAGGACTGCCAGAAGGCGCGGACGGGTGAAAAGGCGACTATGTGTCCGAGCACATGACGGGCAGGCGTGGATATTCGAGGCAGGTGTTGGTGTCAAGGTGTGTATCGTGGTCAAATTCGCGGCAGACGAGAAGCCTCGCCGCCGAACGTGGGCGGAGAAGCACAAGCTCTACACCGTAACCTTCCGCTTTGTTACCACCCCTGGAACTTCCTGAGCCATTTACGGTCGTTATCTCTGGAAAAGTTGTGCCTTCCGCTATCTTTCTCACTAGTGGTTGTGGTGAAAAACCTGGCGTGAGATCCTCAGAGACGTCATACCTTGTCCGGGATTCGCTGTGTCTGTGGCGCACAACGAAGGCGTGAATGGCTTCAAGAACTATCCTTTGCAGCTTTTATGACCCATTGTTACTGAAAGTAGTCTAGAACTAAGTCTGGGGGCTAGAACGTCGCGAGTGGATTCAAGATGACCGACCGTGGCCAAACGAGTCCTTGATGGTGACTAGACAACGAGAAGGTAAGCAACGTGAGGATAGCACGAGATCTGAGAACGTTAGGCTTGCTGATAAAGTGAGCATTAAACTAAGTTGAAGAAACGGACCCAGCACTTCAGGGTTAGGGTCGTCGAACAGAAGTGATGGTTTCCAGATGATACCAACCAAGTACAATAGTTATAAAGAAGCACGTATAAAATAGTGAATACGCCAAGTCTGAATGCAGCGAGATCTATGAGCTCCGATCCGCCAATTGTTGAATCGACACAGGGCATACCATTCCTCGTTAATCGCGAATTCTCATCTTATCAACGCCTCTGCAAAATCTCCTTCCTTGGGCTGCTCCCACTCGACTCTTTTTCCTTCCCCTTGTCTGTACTAGAGGATCCGGGCGCCTCGTCCTGGTATAAGCCATTCTGATCTATGTAGTCTACCACGGCGTTTGGTAGCAGGTATCGTACAGAGAGTCCTCTTCTTAAAAATAGACGGACCTTGCGAAAAGCATCGTCAGTGTGTACTCAGAGGGAAGAGAATGACCAACACACTTTGGTACTTGAAACATCATTTTGAATCAGCTGGGAAATCAAATAAATGTTGTTACGCCAGCGTGCAAGGCTGTCTACAGCCTGGTCCATTCCGGTCCCAGCTCTTTCTACGATTAAGACGCCATACCGACCCAAGATGTGGTCCAGCTATGGTTGTCATGAATATCAAGACCATTTCTCACCACAAGTCGACGTACGTCAGCATAGCTCCACACCCCCGGCTCACTCATTGTGGCAATGAGGTCTGAGCCTGCGAGGAGCATGGGACGAACGGTCCGACGGTCACCGTCCTCGGTTTGTACACCTCCGAGGACGGTGTTGATTTCATGATCAAAGTGATCAAGCACAATTGCCGTGCGCTGGTACGACTGAAAAGCTTCCCATGGATCGACCATCAGCCAGTTGTTGGACTCCTCGGCTGCTAGAGTGCACATGTTGACCCTGAATACAAAAATAAAAATATCAGTATCATCACGAGACCGACATAGTGATGTTGTAATACAATGATATTCGAACAAAGAAAAGATAATGAGTTTCGGCGTGACTCATCAGTGGGCGCCAATAACCTTAGGCACGTCATCTGGACAGAATCATGATATATCCAGAATGGAAATTTCACAAAGGCGCTCGTTCGGATAAGCGCATACGACAGGCAGCACATGGGTACACCGGGTTCACGGTAATAAACGGCGAGAGGGAAAAAGTAAGGGGTTAGCTAGTAACAGGGTACATACCGGTGTCGAGCTGAAAGAAGACCCGGTTTCTTGTACATATCGCTGACCGGACTGAGGTATGCACCGACGATCTCAAAATCGGTGTTTTGTCTGACATAGTCTTTTGCCATCTCGAACATGCGCATGTGAAGGTATGTGACTGGGCTGAAAGAACCACATGCTACGAGGACGATAGGTGTTTTGGTTGGGTCGCGGAGTGTCTGGTTGAGGCGCTGGTGGGGAAAAGAATAATTTGATGGATTAGTAAAGGATTCTGCGAGGTGGACGTTGGGTTGCGCCATGGGTGGGGTAAAGAAAGAGAGGTATCAATGGAGGACAAGAGGTACTCTAACGATTAGAGCTATGGTCCCCGTTGGGGCACACGCTCTGTATTTGGGAATGCTTTTCCACACCCAGCCTCCCTTCTTTCCGACTCCGCTGGGTTAGACTATGGTTACATAACATCCCCCCCTGGTCCATTCATGTCGGGCAAACGTACTGTTTCACCAGGCTCTGTTTCACGAGATCGTCCTTCCAAGCGTCGACGTTCGGACTCTGTTGGGTCAATCGAAAGTTGGGATGGGGCTTCAAATCAATGTTTAAGAGTGTTTGTTCTGCAGGCCAAGTTTGATGAGAAACAAATCTCAGAAATATACCATCTCATCGAGTCTCACGGACCAAGAGACGGAGATGGTCTCCAGCTACAACTCTGCAGCGACCCGAAGGATGCGGATATTATTATAACCAACGTCCGAATGCCCAAACGACTCGAGCGCCATCTTGATTGGCACACCGCTGTGCGCATTGCGTTCCTGTGTTCGCTCTTGTTGAACCTCATGAGCCTCATCAACAGAAACAGAAGGCGCTCGTCACCCCAGATTGGCTCCAGGCGTCCGTTAAACAGAACAGCCCAGCTCCTTGTGGATCCTTTGCCGCCGTCACACAATTGCGACAAGAAACTGCAGAAAGTTGTCCTCCTCAGGCTCAACGAGATGATGAGTCCCATCAATCGCCGAAACCTACGATATCACCTTCGCCTACCAGGTCCGCCCGTTCCCGCGAAGCTGGTAGTCAAATCACCAAACCAACGAGTGACAAGGTCGCAAATAACTGGAGGTCTAGGTTTGCGTGTGCTCGAGCATCTCCACTGGTCTGTCCAAACCAAGGCCTCGCCATAGCACTAAATGTTCTTGGACAATCTAGAGAGCTAGAGGGACTGTCATTCAATGCTCTCGCGTATGAGCGTGCTGTCGCGGTAGGCGATCAGAACGTAGACATGCTTCGGTATTCATACCCGTTGCCAGGTCATCAAGTGTAAGCCAAAATTCTCAGCTCAAGCAAAGGTCTTCATAGTAATTCTTGTCAGCATATCCGTATTTGATCACACGAGAGACTTTCGAGAGGGATGTTACTAAACTGCCTGGTATTGGCTCTAAAGTTAAGGCCAAGGTACTGATCTCACCGTATCCGCCAAAACCTACGGACCTGAAGCCTTCAGTAGATTGAAGAGTATCTTGAGAACGGTGAAATTGAAGAAACAGGTGTGCTTTTATAAGCTTCTCTGGCCACGTCGAGCCAATCTAATGCTAGAAACTACACTACACTCGGAACGTTACCGGTCGCTCTCTCTCTTCACAACAGTCCACGGCATTGGTCCATCAACTGCACGACATCTCTACGAAATTGGCCTTCGCACCATTGAAGATCTGGAGCGGTATTTTGACATCGAGAAGAGCGTTGATACCAATGATATCAGGGTACCTGAAGCCCAATTCCTGACGCCAAACGGTCAACCGATTCCTCGACAAAACGTCAAAGGTGATGAAAAAATACCTCCTATCTCAACACAGGTCGCTCTTGCTCTCCGAAATGACCTGACCGCATCGATTCCGAGATCAGAAGTCGAGGAAATGCACCAAATTGTCATGGCTGAATTGGATGAGATTCAGCCGGGTTGTACAAGTACTATTGCCGGAGGGTCAGTGACTTGATACCGCCGCTGAGCTGAATTATGACACTACGTAGTTACAGGAGAGGTAAATCACAGAGTAACGACATAGATATCGTCATTACCCACACGGATATCAAACATGGTGCGGCCATCATCAAGGGGCTCTGCGCGAAGTTAACAAAGAGGCTTCATGAGCGTGGTTTGTACCTCATCAACTGTACCTCAATAGTCTGTTTCATCTTATCTCATAGGCATGGTCACTCACGTTATGCGTACGCCACACTTCGTACATCATCTTCAAGAATGATTTATTCTTCATAGATTTGTCTGGTTTCCATGCGCACAACCCTCTTCGCACCGAACACTGGGATTCCCTAGAAAAGGCTTTGACTGTCTTCCGCCTTCCTGCTGCTCCCCTAGCGCCGGAATCTCAATCTCAAGCTGATTCAAGCGCGGCTAGAGGGCGGCTGCACCGTCGCTTGGATTTAATATTTGCACCTCCTGAAACGTATTGGACCGCGGTCATAGGCTGGTGAGTGCCCATCAAGTCGCTTGTGTTTCGTCCATCTCTTGCCCTTCTGCTCAATAGCGTCCTTAGGAGCGGATCAAGGCTGTTCGAGCGTGATCTTAGGCTTTGGGCGAAAACTGAGAAGTACGCCTCCCAGGTATTGAATTGGATCTGAAATGCTCATGACTCTGTCTATTAAACTCGTAAATTGTGTGCGCATGTGCAGAGGGATGAAGTTTGACAGCTCTGGCTTGTGCGTCTGTTTTCCCCGCACATTTCGAGGTCAGTGGTGTCTGACACTTTCGTGTGCAGAACGAGGCGACATGATTCCAAGTTTTTTATACCCAAAAGCGAAGAAGATGTTTTTAGGATTCTTGGATTGGAATGGATCGATCCCACAATGCGCAATGCGAACGTTTGATTGTACGAGTACGACTATATGTTAATGAGGCTTTATCCTGTATTTCTATCCATTCTGTAATAATCCAATATCATCAGCGCTACTTTTCTCCAATATCCCTGCAGGATTTGTCTGTATTCCACCGATATTAGAGTCTGCTGTCACTTTTGAATTCAACTCTCGCAGTTTCCGATGCTTTGACCATCACGAAACCATTAAGCGCCGATTTGGTGCATATATTGTCAGATCTAGCGCAAGCACGTACTATATACACAACCGTATCTAGATATTCCTCATCTGGAGCACATCCGGCGCCTAACATTTTTGTGATGCCGTGAATCTGTGATCCTTCAAAGCTTCATATTTCAAACATCCGTCAACCCAATTTTTTGATTTCCTGGATGTACGATTTTTTCTCGAAAACGCACAGAAGCTGTCTTATTGTCTTCCATAGTCAAGTCATGTTCCGAGAGGTACCTGGTACTAGCCAAAGGCTGCAAATCCCGAATGATCATCGATCGATATTGATCAATGATCCCTGCCGCGGAGTGCGATGATCGGCCCGCGCCTACCTGGAGCGCATCACTGCTTTTCTCCATCCTTCATTTGCCCAGCAAGCAACACCGGTCAAATTCGTGACCGACCAACTTGTCCTCATTTCATCGTATGTAACTGATGACGATATGCACCTACCTGGTTCGCGTCTAGATATCTATCACAGGCCTGGCTTGGCATGCGAGTCGATGATCGTTCATATCGGGCTGTCCCTTGTCCCTTTTCCTTACTTGCGAGCTCTAATGACTATTGGCCATAAGCACCGACGATTCAGTCAAACGCTTCAGCACTCCAGAATAGCCCCTGGAAATACATCAAGAACAGGCCACGTTCTCCTTCCATAGACATACCATACTAGTGTCATAGGTGCTAAACTCAACAAGCGGAAGTCTCGACAGTGACAGCGAAGCCAAGATTACGAAGGCGGAGTTTACATTCTCGGTCCTGGGCCGAACAGACCAAAGTTAGCTCGAAACCAAGACGGGAGCTGGATTCTTAAAATCCAAAAACAAATCGGAAGAAATCGCCCAAAGGCATCGAGCACACGGGGCATGATAACCGTGCCAAACCAGACACTACACCAAATCTACTTCCACATGGTCAGAAATGTACTGGCGGAGAAACAGATATTGTGAGTTCCCTCTCCCTGTTTCCACTGTCAATCTCAGTGAAAAGTGTTTCGTGTGGTCAGGGGTACCACGGCCTGGCTACGATGTATCTTTCTTCGATGAAGACACGACGCAGATGCAGGCGCCAAATTCGGCTCCAACCCCTCTGGCACCGTCAACAACCCCATGCACCATCCCTTCTCGGCTTCCTTTACCGCACATTGAGAAACCTAGCATCGCACCTACCGTTTCAACCAAATCGACCGCACAACCTCAGTCTACGCCTTTCCCGTACGGCGGGAACCGAAACCGATCACTGTAGATGGCAAATGGTTCTACCGTCCGGGAGAGGCGGGCCATCCGGCTTACAAGCCCACTTCAAAGGAGTGGATGCGTCGTCACGGAGTGGGAACAAACACTCTCATCAAACAAAAAGCCAAACCATCCGCAACCTCTGTCATGAATACCAGTACTTCCGAAGGCTGATATACACGAGCAGTCAACGACTAATGCGATGAAGGTTCCCTTGGACAATGTCCTCGACGCAGAAGTGTACGATAAGATGTTTGATCTACAAGAGATAGTCAAGATAAGTGGAGGAAACGACGTAGACGGGGTAGAGCAGGGTGCCAACGGCCCTCGACCGATGAGGTTCTATCGACCTGGCGATCCTAACCATCAAGCTGTGCGGCCTATCACCTCTGAGCTCAGGAGGAAGTACGCAGTTTTAGAACGATTAAGCCGGATGCAGAACGAACGAATTCAGGTGAGCTAATTCTACACTGCTTCCTGCGTGTTCTCGGCCGAACTGGATTTCTTGGATAATATGATTGACCGCCACCATAGTGACCTTCGGGCTCACGGACTAGTCTCGGAGTAATCGGGCGACCCTTAGCCCTTGCCTACGCTAGGAAACTGGATAAAGGGTTTATCGAGGTGCAGTCTCGCGGCTTTGACGGGTGTGTACAAATTCCTGTTTTCCTCATCTGATGGAATATGCTCGGAAAACCTATGCTTTGTATGTTTTATGTGCTTTCCGAGTGCTTACCACCTCGTGCTGGACCCTGTGTCGTATGTATGCGTTTTGTTTTCACCTTTTATTGTTATAGATACTCGCTTGTGCATTGTTCCCACTACCCCCTCGAAAGTTACATCCAATCAGTGATATGTGCTTCGGCGCTTTACTGCAATAGGTCAAGCTGTGACGATGTCTTCGCTTCAGCGTTGCCTCATGTTTGGGCAATCTCATTGATATAAAGCGGCACAGACTTCTGTGGCGACCCAATCACAAACCTCTCCGGCATACCTAACACCACTTCTTTCCTCCACTCTCTAGTCTTTATAGGCCATCTCCGTCGCATTTGGTCGAACTTTCTCAGACGCCACAAAGTTATTAGCATGGGTGCCCAGCCTAGCCGAAGGTGCAGAGACGGCTCCAATCGTCTGTCTAAGCGGACTTACGTGCAGACTAGAGCGTATCGCGAGGAAAAGGGTTCCAGGGAAAACCACAAGCACAACATGCCAGCCGTCTTTCGACTTCGGTTTTTCAATATCACGAAAAGGGAATGGAAAATGCGAAGAAGCGAACCGGCGACGAAAAGGCAGAAGTCGTCTCCATCGAATGATGCTAGTAGTATACCATCTAATGTGCCCCTCACGACACCGTTTCAAGAGAAACAGCACCCTGTCAGTATACTTTCTACTTTTCCGTTGAGCGAAATCATTACTATAGCCGAAGCCTATCTTTCAGTATCCTTCCAGCCGTTCCAACCACAATGGATCCACCGGTGATTCTCGAGACGGCCCCGTAACTGGGGTCGGAGGGCTCGCACTACCCCGGTCCCCCCCGGTGATACAAATACCGACAGAGCCTCGGGGGCGATCACGAAGACGTACTCCACCAGTACTTCCCAGTCCACCAACAGTGTACCCTCAGCCACCGCAGGTTGTGTTGCCTATTCAGTCAGAATCGCGCGGACGGTCATCGAATGACGCACACTCTCGCCACAAGACGCACGCGCATTCGCGAAGTGCACAGCCGGAGATAAAGAACTACAGCCATCATCCTTCAACCCCTCTGGTTACCCCAGAGTCCCAGAATCTTCCAGTAGTTCCAGTTCTTGCTACCAGCTCCCGCCAGACACACCCACATACGGCAGGACCACACCGTAGCCGTCACTCGGCGGATGAGCCGAGGGAACCACCGGTCCAAATTCGTGGGACGAGAAAGTTCGAACAGACGACTCAATATGACTATTTTCCTGAGAATGGCAACAGAGGACCTGCCGTGGTCGTATCGAGTCGAACACGTTACAGGTATCCAGTGGGTCAGCATCCATCGACGTTACCTCCACCCATACTTGCTACATCTCCCCATCTGCACCATGGAGCTACTGATCCCTGGCAGATCTGGCGTCCTTCTGAGGTCCAGCAGCCCCGTCGAGATCACCGTCATCATACCAGTGATAGCGTTTGGCAACCTTCAGAAAAACAAGAGCGCAAAGGATCTCCCCCATCCACACACACACGCCGCGACGTTGGCAAGGGATCGAAAGAAGGGCGTAATGGTGATAGTAGGACCAACGACCATAGGGCAAAGGACCGCGATAATAAAGACCGTTATTATGACCGAAGACAGGGCGAAAGGGCTGCAGAGAAAAGAGCACCGAAACCGAAGAAGAAGGCCGAGTCCTCGAAGGAACCCTCCACTGCAGTGGCGGCTACTTCCATGAAATATTACAGACCTGGTGATCCAAATCATCCTTCCTCGAAACCTATTTCTGCTGATTTTAAGCGGAGGCATGGACATACACTGGGTGGGAAGTGACGATGATTGGGTACTCGTGGTCTAGAGACTTTCGGAAGATTGAGTTGCACTGGGTTAGAGTGATTTGGGAAACTGCGTTCAAACAGAGACGCCCGAATCCTCGTGTATAATATAATCATATCTCAGATTGCCTACAAGTGTGTATTAGTGAAATATTTAATACGACCGGATAAAGGAAGTGTTCGTAAAGTATTTAAGTTCGGATCCCACATCCAAAAACAGAGAACCAAAAACAAACGCCACACTGAATCGTCCCAAGAAACACGGAAAATCAGCAAAGTATAAAATCGTCCGCTATACCAGCTATACCAGCTAGCTTATGCTCACTACGACTGTAGATCCATGTTGAGTGGTAGCCATTTCATACGCGGGTGGAGTTTCCCCCATCTCACTCTGTTGTCCAGAAACCAACCTCTCGAATAACGTGTTTGCCATAACAAGATCGTCAAGTCCTGGTGGGCGCAGAGAAGCCATGAACATGCCATCAATTGGTTGATCATCTGCGGCAGAAACATTCGAGTCTGTCGAGTCGCGTGACATCGTACGCTCGAGAGTAGGTCGGTACATGCTGGCGACGTGGTGTGTGTCCGCAGGAGGGTGCGGGTGCGAGTCTTGAGGTGTGCGACAGGGACAGCTACGAATAACATGCTCGACTTGATGCAAGGATTCGGAATAGCGGGGAAGAGAAGCCCATTCAGGATTGCAACGACACTGGTAAAAAAATGTTATTAGGAGGCATAATTTTTCTCGACAGATATAGTGAAACTTACCGAGAGTATATGTATCGGCGTCTGCACAACAATGTCGAATAATTTCTTCTTTCCATTCTTATCCACATACTTCTCATCCCCCCTTTCCATCCTCATCACGAGCTTCAACAGATGACTGACAACCATGTTGGCACGCTTGTTCTTATTCGTCGGTTTCAACATGTTGCATGACTTCGGTAGTTTCAGATCAAAATGGAAGCTCCAAGGTCCAGGTCCCATGAAGCTAGACGCCAATTCTGAGATTTCGCTGTCATCCTTGAATTGGGAGGAAAGGGCGGCGTAGAAAGGCGATTTCCGGAAAGCTTCGGGATCGTCGGATTCTAGAGGAAGAATGACGGGCGCGTTCTTGCCTTCGTTGCGAATAAAGAGTAGCTCGTAACGGGTAACAGGATCAGACCGAGCAATCTTGCACATGTTGGTATAATAGTCAATGCGCTCTGTGGATAAGCTTAGGTGAGTAAAGGTATGAGACGAAGCAGGAAGCCGGCGTACCCTCAAGGTATACTGCTATTCGATGGACCCTGGCCTTACCCAAAGGAAGCATCGTGAAAGTCACAGGTAGCGTTCCGCCAATGTAGAAACTTCGCCCGGAAACTGCGATGAGGTATTGAAGCTGATGATCCCAGTGCCTTTCAATGATGATGTTCTCCGTCTCTTCTATATCATCTTCAGTCGGGCATGAAACCACAATCACCGGTCGTTCGGCTGTGTACTTGGGCCTAAAGGGACCTGGCCGGTGTACATGGGCGCGCAGGTGCCATGTTACAACACCATAATCGCAAACCAATGTTGGAGGTGAATCGGCCGGAACCTGGAAGGATATCGGGTAGGTATAGACGCCTTTAAACAATTGGTGTAAAAAATACTGTTCAATTAGGCATCTGCAAATACATACCTTTCTTGAACTCTTTCCAATCACGACCGACATCTTTATGCTCCTTGCTCTCGGTTACATCCAGCTTCAATATCTCGCCAAATTTATCGAATAAGTGATGGTCCTTTGAGGTCTTCCCCCTTGTATTCGACCCTTCGGCCTCTTGTTGGAAAGCCCGAGGACTCGCAAGCTCAACATTCGACTTCTTATCCATCGTTCTTCCTCTAACAACACTTCCTCGATCATCCTTTGACCGCTCCCTCGAGCGCGCGAGCATGGGAGAAGTGGCGCGGACGGCATCCATAAGCACATGCGACACATTCGCTAGCGTGAACCGACCAATACTTCGATTACGCCTCCCGCGATCGCGATCACTTTCTGTAGGGGGTAAAGGAGAGTTTTGTCGTGGAGTATGGGAACCTCGATATACATTTCGCGAATAGCCGATTTGCTCTGGCATGTCCTCCGGTATGTCATCCTCGGGTACACCATCCATACTCGGTTGTCGCGAAACGGAGAAGTCGCGGTGGGAGGGACTGTAGTTTTGAGTGGACGTTGATGGTGATCTGGCTGGCGAGACTACAGGAAAGGCGGAGAAGAAGGCTTAGAATTTCAACAACTGGGCTAGAAATGACTGATACTGACCGAACATATTTCGCTCTCGATTCAGGGCAGCGCGAAACTCTTCAAGACTGTGAGCAGGGCTAGGGTCCTGGCTAAACGAATTTGACGAAGAGAGGGGAGAAGGAGCAACACTGGTCGAGGAGGGAGCAGATGCAAGGGGATCGGGAAGGGGGGAATACGGGGGGACATGAGGAAGGCGTTCTTCGTGGTAGGCGACATGGTGTGGATGGTAGTGGGAAGCGTCAACACTAGCATTTCGGAGCAGCCGCAACCGGCCCAGAGGAAGATCTTCGTTTGAGGTATGAACACTCTCCGTCACATCGTCAAAAGTTGAATCTCTGGGGCGTGGAGGTGGACTCGGATGTGATTCCTCCCAATCATCGTGATGTGGATCATGATCTCGAGCTGCTACTCCAGGACCTATTGAAGTTGCCCTGCGAGAGTGTGCTTTTTGCGCCTCAAAAAAGGTGGCGGAAGCGTGAAAAAAGCGATGCTCTTCTGTGACCTCAATCCTACTAGCTCCAACACCTATGAAGTGATAGTAAGACTATAAATGATAGAAGATCTGACGAAGAGGAGCTAACCTTCTGGCCAAGCTGTTTCCGTCTTTCCCACTAACTCAATCTCGATCCCCGAAATCTTCGTCGGTTTTGCAAGATTTAATATCAGCAAGCCACGCAAAATAGAGGCTCTTTCTTCCGTGTGGGCATTGTCATGAATAGAACAATCTGAGCGAAGAAAGACCGCGGATTCAGTGAGGCGTATGGTTAGTGAATTCTTGCTCTTTGGTGCTAAGTCCTGATCTAAAGTGTGTGGCATGGAGTCATGGGCAAGCTATAAGGAGACTGGAACAGATATACGAGTTTCTCGAAGATGCTGGCCCGTAGATTCAAGTGATATGGTAGAGAGGATTTATGGCTTGCGGCAAGGGCAGAACAGCGAGAGTCGGTTCATTGCTCCCTATCTAAACGGAAGTTTTGTCGCACGAGAATCATCTGATCCCATGTTGATCCGGACCTATCCTCCGACTGATCCTCTGATCTCTGCAGCAATGAAATGCAATTTACAGTACCACTGTTCGCTCGCAATCGTGACGTGACACCAACTCCACTTGTGATGTGGCTTAAGCAACCAGCTCAGGATCCGTTGAGACTTTTCTTGTTCCTACCCTCTGGATATTAACCAACCAAGAACTCCTTGTTCATCCGTACTTTGAATCACATATATACGGCGATTGAATACTAGCACACGTGTGTCCCTACATGCTCAAAAATAGGACGTTGATCACGCCACCACAACCAGCTTCTCTCGACCTCTCCTAGATCAAGTCTAAGACCGATGAGGTTTAGCTCAATCCTCACAGTTGATGGCATCAGCTTGTTGTAAAATTCGAACGCTGAAGGCCGCTGGGAACTGAGCGCTGATGATCAACTCCAAGTCTTCCTCCTTCTATAGCACCAGAGTGAAGTTGGTATTCAAATGAGAACCCCCATCAAAGCCAGCTCCTCAAATTCGACACCACCTGATATCCACGAACATCGGAGTCATACTGAACTCATTCATATCTTAGGCATTAATTCATTCTCGACCTATCCCCACGACGTCGGGTTCTTCGAAGTTGTACTTAGCGCTCGGTACTCAATACCAGTGTAGTGCTTGAAGGGGCACATGCCGGGGTGCTTTCCCAAGCGCTCGATCAAAGTCAGTTCTTCGAAGCTTCCGCCGTGGAGAATGGGGTTCTAACCCCACATTTCATATCACACTGTCGTCCCCTCCGTTGATCAACTTTGTCCGGTTGGCATCAGAGCTAAGAGTTTGAAAGGGAAACCTGGCCCCAGGTCTCCGGAGGGCAAAATCCAAATCGACTCTTATCTCGGGTCTTGAGACTCGCATGACCTCATCCGCCATTCCTTCCGTCATCCGGCAGTGCATTTTGCCTGCCTCCTAGTCT
This sequence comes from Leucoagaricus sp. SymC.cos, assembly GCA_001563735.1. Lineage (NCBI taxonomy): Eukaryota > Fungi > Basidiomycota > Agaricomycetes > Agaricales > Agaricaceae > Leucoagaricus > Leucoagaricus sp. SymC.cos. Next base: position 112,626 of record KQ962246.1, on the reverse strand, counting down.
TCCCGAACCCACCGAGAACTCTTTTCTTGCTCGAAGAATGACATCGCAGAATGAAAATTGTGCTTACAAGACGATCTTGTACATGCGGGAGCACAAAAAGTCTGGACCCAATGGGTTAAATGTCAAGCCATCGCTTAACAATCAAATGTCTATACGCATCTAGCGCCCGCCCGAGATAAGAATAGACTTGCGCTCAGGAAACTTCAGGAAAGCAACATCCTTGATCAGCTGTACACCCTTCATCAGGGTGTATAGCGGTTGGTTGAGTCAATTTGGATATACATAGGTGATTCTCCAATTGCCTCATGGCCTCAATGCATGATATGGGATCAGGACAGTCGGCTGTCTCCTCGGCTTGTGATCCTTATGTTAAAGCGCCAAATGAATAGTATAACTAGCCCCGGAATCCAACGTTGAGAAAATAGTTCCAGGAACTGTTCGCCCCCGCTGACTGCCTGAATTACACACTGCCTTTCTTTCTCCACGTTCGAACCTTACTTCTTATATCTTATCGTGTTACTTGCCTCTTTCTGACGTCTGGGCTATTCCGAAGAATACATTCCCATCGCTCATAAGTTGCTCGTACGGGCACCGCAGTCGGCATCCCTACTGTTCTGCTTTCTCACTTCATCTCTCCACAACACCTACGTAAGAGTTCGACGTTCACTCGAGGTTTGTTGATCCCCTCCAATCGCCAATCGCCTGCTATCATTCTAACTTTTCACGTCATTTTACCCCAGATTTACCACATTTTTTCCATTCATCTACCACCTAGGTCCTATAACCATGAATACGTCCAGCAAAGCCGATGGAAAGGCCAAGGCCGACTCGATGTACAAGTACTTGTTCGTGTCTACCAGTGTAGGCCCCTATAGGTTTGGTCTTCCGACCACGGCTAAGTCATGTGAGGGGACGCTCCCGGCATCGGCTAGGGAATGGTCAGATTGGTCACAACTCGAGGGCATCACTGGGGCAAGAACACGACTAATTGCTGACGAATGGGAAGGTGCGAGCTCGAAATGGACCATTCGGTACGCATTGCGGTCTTTGTTGGACTTTTTGAGTTGCCTTTGCCACGCGCCTCGATGCTGATGATCGTTAGTAGCACGTCGTGCGAGTGAAAGAGGGAGCGTGAGGACCTAGCTGGCTCTGTATTTATGTTTCTTCAATCTGGTGAGCCGTTCCGTGGCGCTGATGGAGTGACCTGATCGTCTCTCTCTCCACGTTCATAGCTAGAATCTGCTTCTCATCAACCTTTCACTTTACCACAATTACCACAAGATAACGACTCTATATCCTCGTCAATGTGTTCTTCAAGCACACATATTTACTACTCGGTGCTAACGCTGGTTTCGTATATACCATGTATCTCTACGTCTGTCTGTAACAAACCCCTTGGAGGCTTGGACAACGTGCTACCGCGTGTGAGGGTTACTTATTTGGATTGACAATGAGAACGCGTCCGTAACAAGTGACGAAACAGCTAATGAGGCCTCGTGGTGCGGATTGAGTCAGCTTCCGGATGGAAGACAGGATGATTGATGCCAGGCTTGGGCGTCTGGCAAGAAGCAGAGGAGCTCGTGGGAACAGATGACATCAGAAAAACGACCGCCTCAGTCACCGATCAATTTACGTTCACCCGATCATCAGAGATATTAGGAAACTATAGTGGCTTTTTCGGAGGGGATTTTAACTCTCAAGGATGACTTAAAGAGCGTCTCGCCATTCTTGTTACCATTCCTCCTACTTCTGCACTTCTCTCTATCATGCACGTCCTCGTCTCGGCTCTTTTCACTGTGAGTCAATGATTCATTTCACTTAAGCGACTCTGACCTAGCTCTTGACAGCTTTTTGCGTTCTTGACCGTCGTCTCTGCCAAGGTGGTCGTCGTTACCGTTGGAGTTAACGCCACGGACAGCCCCTCCTCTTACTTTGACCCGCCGACTGTCACCGCTAACAGAGGTGACGTTGTTTACTTCAACTGTATGCCCCGACTTTTTGCGTCTTCCGCCTCGCTCTGAATATTATGCTCGCTACAGTCACAGTCGGCAACCACACAGTCACTCAATCTGTTTTTGCGGCGCCCTGTATGCGTGCCCATGACTTCAACCAATCCATAAACGGCTTTGATTCTGGTTTTCGGAATGCAGGAAATCATAGTGCCATCACCAACCTTCAGATACCCATCGAAGACCCCTCTACTACCATTTGGTACTTTGACTGGAACACGTGTAGTACTGGTGGTGTCGGTGCCATTAATGTCAATGAGTCGAGCTCTGAGACTTACGATGGCTTCGTGGTGAGTTTTTCATATCCTTATAACCTTTGCTCACGGAAACGTGGTTTCCTGAGCTCACAAACTTTGGTTTAATCTGATGGTTGCTCCTTAATTATAGCGTAATGCGTTGCGATTGAACGGCACTGAGAACGAGCCCACTTCGGTGTCTAACTCTGAATCGAGAAGTGCCACTGCCTCGTCGACCGCTACGACGTCCACCCGGTCGAGCGGTGCCACGCAAGTCGCAGTGGTGGGCCTAACGGGAGCTGTCCCCCTCATTTTGACTGCTTTCGCTTTAATGTTCTGATGTCGCAGTGGGCTTTGAACGCCTCGGCTCTTCATTTGAGCGAGTTGAAGCAATATAATCTGGCGTGCCTCTGAACAATTTTAGACCTTCACCGATCTCTCTCAGCTGCCTCGGGAACTTCTGTAGATCAGAAGTCTTGTTTTGCAACGTCTCCTTTATGCTTCCTCATCAGATGTGCTTTTATTTCATTCTGTCCCATGATACTGATCCATGTAGTAGCACTGTTTCCATGTGGCGCGCATTTTGTGTCCTCGTTAACGTGATGACAATCAACCCTTCTATCCATGTCTCCTGCCCGGACCTGAAAGTGACTAACATGAGCAACTACTCGTACTCTCTTCTTGCAGCTGACACCTATTTTCTCCTGTTATATATCAGTGGCATTACTAGACAAGCTTATTCAGGACTTGCATGAGCAGATTTGAGCAGTGTAGACCAGGAGAATCATGTCTAATAATGCCCCTTGAAAGAACAGCATGAATTTAAGGTAGCCTTGGCTATATGAACAGAATAATCAATGAAATAGCATTTATTGGTACCTCTCTGTTCTTGATGAGACTGCAAGCAAGAGCCAAAACTCAGAGACTATGTTGTAGCTAATATTCAGGAAACTAAAAATGCCTTATTGCTAGAGTGGACACACCCAGAATTGAACCGGGCACCGCCCGCATGCATTTGAAGTGCTAAGCGGACGTGATAACCAACTATACCATGTGCCCCGTTACTGGGTTATGGCAAAGTGCGAGGGTGGGCGTCGGGTCAATAAGCGAAGCAGACAGAGCTGCGCGAAGTTTCTGGCAACCGGATGGGCGAGACGCACACGAAGGTTCGCAAAATCATTGAGTTTGAGATTGTTGCCGAAGAAGAGGATCCTCATATGCGAACGAAGCAGACATAAGCGAGAAAAAGGCACCAATGCCGAAACCTAGCGCACCGAACGTCTGGTAATGAGGAATTCGAAGAACGTATCTGAAACACCAGTACCCACCCATGGTACCAGCCGCCACAGTTTTGAATGCGCAGGACTCCATGGCCATAGACACAAGGTTAGTGTATTTCTGCTGTTGTGCGATGGCGACGCGGTCTTCCTCCGTAAAGCCGGGAGGCAGAGGCTCCTTGCCTGGTGCCCATATTGGAACCTGATAAGGATATCTTTTGAAAGGGTCCATGGCCTGGAGTGTGCACCGTTTCGCTCACGTAGATGAAACGGCGTATGCTGAGTTGCAAATTTGATCCTGACGTGAATCCGCCACGGTCCGGGATTTGTCCTTGTTTTGCTACAGCCTCCGGAAATGGACACTTGCAAGATTGGTGCCAGCAGGCTGGCTACATCTTCTCACCACGCCTGCTTGAATCAGTTCGTCGTTTTTGCGAACGGTTACTCAAACCATGGAAGACAATGGCGCTACAGGACCTGCTTTGGTCAACGCAACAAGGTCTTATTGGTGAGTTATCTCTTTACCATAGGTCGGCTTGGCCTGAGATTTGATCGCAAGCATACCTGGTAAGGGTCCATGGCCTGGAGTGTGCACCGTTTCGCTCACGTAGATGGAACGGCGTATGCTGAGTTGCAAATTTGATCCTGACATGAATCCGCCACGGTCCGGGATTTGTCCTTGCTTGGCTACAGCCTCCGGAAATGGGCACTTGGCTGGCTACATCTTCTCACCACGCCTGCTCGAATCAGTTCGTTGCTTATGCGAACGGTTACTCAAACCATGGAAGACAATGGCGCTACAAGACCTGCTTTGGTCAATGCAAAAAGGTCTTATTGGTGAGTTATCTTTTTATTATAGGTCGGCTTAGCCTGAGATTTGATTGCAAGCAAACCTGGACCACTCAACAAGCTCGGTGACGAGGAATTGACGCACATACTCGAGTTTTGTTTCATCTCTCGCAATCAGCACCACCTTCGCCTCGTTAGCAAACAGCTGGCAAGGCTCGCTTTGCCGTTTACACTCCGGACCTTGGCTATATGCTCTCCAGATGATTTACAGCGATTAATTAATTCTCCAACCGGACCTTTGTTTAATGAAGACCTCTCAAAGCATGTCCTTTGTCTTGAGATACGCTTCCCTTTGCATGACTTTGTCCTCAACTCGGAGGAGTTGCCAAAGATGTGCCCGAACTTGATCGTAGTTCGCTTCCGGTTTGATCTTGGAGTCGATGCTACCAAATTACCGGTGGACGACGTCTTTCAACGCGTAATAACACACGACTCGGTCTTTGCGGAGAAACGGCAGCAGTGCCATCAAACCTGGCTTCAGTTCTTCTCCAAGTTCAACCCCAGGAAGTTTGAATGGGTGGCAAGCAATAGTCGCACTCTTCGCTTGATAGGGGTGCACAAGCACCTACGACAGTTATTTTCGTCTTGGGAAAAGCTCGAGCTCGTGTTTTTGGATGGCATTTGCTTACTCAAAGATCACAAGAAGCAGTGGCGCGTCTGGTTACCCGCGAACACTGTGGCTATTCGAGGACCATTCTATGATGCGATTCTCTGCTTCCTGTACAAGATTTCAAGAATTCAGGCTTCACCCTCTTGTCATCTCCTTATGTTGGAGTCGTGTGAGAACGCATACGAAATGCAACAACGATTCGCCCATGGTGTTCCTGCTGTATCACTTTTGGACAATACTCTTGTTACGACGGTCGGATGGACGTACTCGGAACGTGACCTTCTTGTTGCGGGGTTGACCCGACAGAAGCCAAGGTCCTCCTGCAATCTCTTCCGGCGGTCCTCAGCACGGGCGGTGTCACCAACCTCAGGCTTCCACGATCCTTCTAGAATATCGTTACATATCCCTTGCGAATTCTTCACCGCACTTTTCATCATCCTCTTCTGTCTGGCGTGCCATATGTTTGTCGTCATGAAAGTGGCTTCGCTCAAGGCAGAAACCATGCATACGCATCCGTCTTCTCGGCTTAATAAGTTCATGTTCCCACATGTTCCTCGCGTCTCCAGTTTGTTCAAGGCTCCGAGGGCAACTACCGAATCATCGTACGACCTCAGCCTCACTGGCAAGCGCGTGGTTCCTACTCCATCTAGCGGCACTATGGAGCCAATGGCTATACCGAGCTGTTGGTGTGCTTGTGACTCAACACTACCAAACATGAAGAAGGTCGTCTACTCCTAATCACTCTTTTGCCATTTTCCACGCCTTCATCTGTTGAAAATTTTGCATGACCTATTTATGACTAGTTTTGTATTCTTGTCCTCGTCTACCCCTTCTCGATTTGTTCACCTCTTGTGATGTACACTTCATAGAAATCGATACCCCAATCTACCAAACCTTTAACACCGAAGGTTGAGCTAAAATCAAGTGCATCTCTACTTCATCACCTAAATCTAGATTGCCGCTCACAAAGGATATCACTCCCACGCAGATATTCTTCCATCTCCAAAAAAGCAGGTCCAAAATTGCCTTCAGTGCTATTCGAAAGACACTTATGGAAACGACAGGCCGAAGTTTAAGTGCCTTGCGCCGCAGCCAAATAGAGCTCACCGTTGCACTCACGTCTTCATCAAGGAGGTAAAGGCATGGGCGTACTACCGTGGCAAGCGTGGGTTGGACGGAATGGTGCCTGTTGCTTTAGATGAACATTGAGATGAAAAAATAAAGCACATCAATGGGAGAAAGATAAAAATCTTCCGTGCGGTGTTCAGGCGGAAAGGCAGCTGAATCCAACTCAGGCGTACAACCAAACGCCGGTCTATTTTTCACGCACCACATCAGCGTCGCTGAGAGCCGTGACACAACTCTGCGGTGTCCCGCAAAAAGTTTCTCCTCTGATGTCCCTTCTGTACGAAGAGAAGGCGTGCTCAGATGTTCAATCCGGGTTAAGTTAGGAGGCCGTTTGTGGAGCACGGGGTATTTGTTTTCTGATGTCACTCGGAAAGACATTATGAACCATGAAAACGTTTCCTTGACTAAGGTGCGATCTAAAGATCCCAGGTACAAGAGTCTATGCCATCCTGCAGTCGAGGACAGCCAAAGTCGACAATTAGTATCTCGATAACCGCTCATTGAATTCTTTTGAGACTCCGGGATCACACTCAATTTCGAAAAGGAGTCGAAAAACATATCTCCGGAGTTTTCCCCACGCGTTTTTTTGGTTCCTTTCATAAGAGTTTTTCAATATTAGCGTTGATAACTGGGCGTTAACTAGATTAATAGGGAAAGGAGAGGCTGAACATTATTCAGGAAAGGGCTTGCCTGAGGTCGAACTTTCATAGGGGCCGAATGGAAAAGCATTATTTGGCCGGCCCGCCGCCAAATGGTAGCATCAGCCATCCAAAAGGGGAAGGAGGCGCCCAGTTAATTCGCGGGGAATCGCTCGTTAGAACGATTGCGCATTTTCCCAACCATCTTTTCATAAATTTGGAGTACTATACCTTATTTGATTTTCCGGGTGAACGGCTCTTTGAATTTAGAGAAAAAGTTTATTTTGGGTTGGCTTTGCGTGTCCCCGACTGTACTCAGGCCCGGTATTGGAATGACGGCAAAATCACTGCGCACAGACTGATACATAGAAAATTGCGAGCTACGGCACGAGATGCATCAGACTTGAACGTTTGACTGCTGTCCTGAAGCTAATAAAAACAACGCGTTGTTCATTGTCGGGGCTAAGGTGGAAATTTGCTGCAGTAATGTCCACAACGGAGTCTCAGTAAGTGCCGACAATCTTTCCTTTCCGTTTCGGATAAAGGCTGATCCGCTCAGCTCAAGAACCAACGATAGGAGAGCAGGGTGGGGTGGAAAGTAATCAATTGTCGATGTCACTGGAATACAAATCAGAGCGATTGAGACGCCTAAAATATCATACCTTTTCTCTACTGCAGCATATTCCAGCGGCACAGAAACCTTTTTCGTTCCCAGTCTATTTCCGAGTCGGGGAAAAGTGACTCCAAATTCGTCTTGGGAAAAGCTCGAGCTCGTGTTTTTGGATGGCATTTGCTTACTCGAAGACCACAAGAAGCAGTGGCGCGTCTGGTTACCCGCGAACACTGTGGCCATTCGAGGACCATTCTATGATGCAATTCTCTGCTTCCTGTACAAGATTTCAAGAATCTCTCCAATGCCGAAAGATAAGATTGTGCACAATGTGGGAAGTGCTAGTATAATCCACACGCCCAGTGCATACCGAAATCCCCGAAATAGTCTGATTGTGCCTTGCTCCACCAGACATTGAGATGTCTTCTTCTACCTTGGTTGCCGCAGAGGTCGATCTCAAAGCATATCCTACCGCTCTCAAATTAATCGAGCATTGCATCCCTTTCTTGACCGAGCTCTCTGACCAGTGTGTTTTTTTTGTAACCTTCCATTGTTCAACGGTATTCTGACTCCCATCCTCAATGCACAGAACGCCTGGTCCTGCCCTCGAGGCCCATCTTAACAGTCAATATGCAGCAGGAACTTCGTTCTACGACGCACTCCGTGAACTTGTCATCATGGGACTCGAAGAAAAATGGTTGGCATCTATCTCACTGGATGGCTCTCGCTACCGACGGAGCCGGCTATGCGGACCATGTGAAGCCACAAAGTATTTTAGCATAACCGCCGTCTACATGGATAGCGGGTACCGACCCGCTACTTCGACCAGTGCCGAAGAAGGAAAGCTCGATGACGTCTACGAGAAAACGGAATTCAGTGGACAATTCCACATTCATCCTTACGGTGAGATCAACACGGTAATCACGCTTGACGAAACCGCCGAGATGAGAGGCATTGACGGCTGGCAAGGCCCCGGGTGGACTAGCCCTGGGCCGGGGACGAGGCATTACCCGACGGTCAGAGGGGGACGGGTCATCGCACTGTTCTTCCTACCCGCAGGAAGGATTGCATACCCAACCAAGCCTCCAGCAAGGCTGGCAGGAGGTCTGGTCGATGTCTCTTAAGAGCTGGAAAATCTCGAGGCCGCCCTCAGAACAGTGACTTTGAACTAGGTTATGACTGGCACAGCCAGTGTGTTGAAGTTTCGTGCAGAGCGTGAAGAGACCGAGGGAGAGACTATGCGTGTTTAATCGTATCGAAGCGAAATTGAATTGCAGTATCATTTACATGCCTCCCTTCACTGGCTATAGCTCTAAAACTAACCAACGCCAACGCCTCAGATCCGTCCATCACGGTCTATCTTTGCCCGTGACAATCTACAATGGATATTACCGGCGTCTCTTCAGCTTGGTAGACATATTGGAAAGCAGCGCTTGAAATCATTTCTCTGGACTGCTGGCATGCACCCTCGGCGCATGGAGAAATTCTGAGAATTTGTTATCAAACTCTAGTCATGTTCTATGATCAGAGCATTCAATGTCTTGAGATCAGAAATGAGCCTCAGAGCGACCCGCTAGAAGCATTCGTCCGTTCCGTGAAACACTCGTTGAAGGAAACGATACTCAGTTTAGACCAAGGGAAAACCAAAGAGAATTAATGACCCTGCAGATGCATCTAGTGTCATTTATCATCGGCCTGCTAGTGATCTGGCGCATACATACCTTGACAAACGACGCGGCACCTCCTACACCTGTTATGCCCCGCTTTACCTTTGGCCTTAGCTTCTTCTGCGAAACTCTCGCTCGATATGACTCTATTTTAACTTATATAGAACTTTACCCAGTAGTCTTGTCATTCCGATGCAGTGAACACACTGAATGGTCCCGACTTAGCCAAATCCATCTTGAGAAACTCTTCGCTCAAGATCGTAGGGCGGCTTCAATCAGACCTCATCACATCTCTCCGGAACGTGTTTCGTACAGTGGTGGAACTTCAGCATACAACAACATGAACAGCTACATTGATCCTAGCACATGCATGATTGAAGACAGACTCACTTCCGATTTGAAGTGATATACGAACTCTAGATCTGAAAGGGAGTTAGGTTGACTAGAATAATTATTCTGGACTGGAAACGCGACTCGAGGCACTATTTGATGCTTATCGCCTGCGGCGAGAATTATCTGCTCTGTGCCCGACAATCGCTTTCTTGACTCCTATCCTCAGGCTCAGGAGTGACTAAAATCGGAAGAAACTCACGAACGTGCGAAGCGCCCACCAACTTTGAAGCGATATACTGGGCCAGCGAGTCAATATCCCACGTATAATACTGAAAATTTATTGTAATGGTTACGATAAAGATGCAATATGTATGACGGACGGTTGTGGACAAAATTCACATGGCATGGTTTAGCAAGTATACTTGCTTACCGTTATTCTTACAAGGTCACGCTTAGGTTTGATTCAATATGTGACAAGTATATACTTGTTAATACTTGTTACTTTATATATATGATGTTATTCGGACCCTGAATATCGGGTACATTGTACAGTAAGTATACTATCAAATACTAAACACATTGGAAGGACCTCCTCTCGCAATACTTGTGCAAAGAAAATTCAGCCATTCCCCATGGCTGCCGGGGGGATTGGGGCTGGTATTTCCTTAAGCAGGTCGTCCAGCCGTAGCTCCACTGAGGGAGAGGACAAACAAATAAACAGAAAAAAAAAGCAGTATCCGTCGACTCCCTACTGTTAATCACTACGTTCTCAGAAATGCCCTTACCTCCACATGAAAACTGCAATGTCCCTGGTGGCTGTGAGATCCACTGTGCTGAATATATTGAAGTTGATACCAATGATCAGGTGCGATCGAAGTTCTTGGTCACTTATCACACTCTGACAGCGTTTCAGGAGCCGGGAGACTCACCTGGCATCTGTATTTGTAGTCATGAATATGTCCAACACATTCTTCATCCTGAGGATTATCACGACGGCCCTCTTCCAAAGGGTGGCAATGTCAGGACTGGATGTGTCCGTTTCTGGGCGGTGAGGCTCCAATGTCTTAGATTGTTGAACAACACACCTAAACCGAATCCTGGCCAGACAACTCTTCCAGCAACCCCCACCTCCCTGTGTATTTGTCAGGAACCTTGGGGTGCTCATTCTGGTATTGGGTATGAGCTTTTCATCTCTTATGTCTCCTGATCAATCAGCTTACCTGTTTTTCATTGAGCAGTAGAACTGGCACTCATGCTGTGGCTTCAGTTCTTGGTGCACCCGAGGCTGGTGGAGAGCCAGATCTCTCCCTACCAAGGTTTGTTATAACACTACTTCAAATCCACCTGGAATCACTCACCATTAGACTTAGACCTTATGTTCCGGTCATCGCGACTAGCTCTGGTCACGTTTACACTCCACCCCCCCCCCTTGAGCATGCACACCTTTCCACCTAACCCAATCAGAGCCTATGTCCCTTTGACTCCAACCCCTGCAAGCACCAACGTCTCTCAACAGCACCAGGCCAGTATTCAAAGAATGCATTCTGATGTGGCGCAAACTCGCTCAGGTTCATCCCGCCGTTCTGTGCCAAACCTATCACAGGTCTCCAGGGCCACATGTTCTACTACACCATGATGTTTTTTGGCAGGCCCTGCCCCTCTCATGGTCAAGCTTCGCATTGTTTTCTGGGCATTCACCAACATACGTGTATTGCCTGAGGACTCTAGAGGAAGCTACGTCGGACTGGAGGTGAACTATAAAAGTACACACTTTCATGACATGGAGGGCATTAGCAGGTACATTACTGCTGCTAAGGATCATGGCCTTGTCTTTTTTGTCGAGGTCGATAGCTCTCTACAGGGTAGTGCACTTGCCAATGCCATCACCTCTGTCATCCTCGCCAATTTGCCTGACAAACCCTACATACTCCATGATGAGTTCACAGATAGGAATACCCCCAGCAGTGCTCGCACATTCTTCGATCATCTCTGGAAGGTTCTTACTGCCAGTCGGAAGACTTCCATTCGCTTTCATCCACATTCTACTCTCAGCGCTGGCAACTTCAGCGTTCATAGTCTAAAGCAGGCTTGGGGTCACTCTAACCCTGATGAACAAGATATGGACTCACAGACCGTGTTTTTCCATGAGTGATGCAAACCATTTGTTGTTCCCCATGCTGATCTTTCCTTAGAGCCTCGATTTGGCAATATACTAGAGCCTGGTCATGCTGACACCTACTACGGAAGGAAGGTCCTCAAGGACGCCAGTTTATATCACCCACCAGTTGGAGGGACTTATTGTATTAGTGATTGCCCCTACTCAGTTGATCATGAGATATCTGTACATTTCTTTTCTGTCATCTCCTCTCACCTTTACTTATCAAGTCATGAATATAACAGGGTCTATTGACGCTTGATCCCTTTGCAGTAGATTTCTTAAATGATGAGTTTGAAAACACTGCTGGGGAAAACAATGATAGAGAGGATGACAACCCCCGTCCTCGTCAACGTACCAGGGTTGAGATGAGTTTCTGAACAATTATTGTGACCTCTTGAGCTCATCGCTGTATCTGACTGGGAACTCCAGCTCCCTGACCCTTATTATCCTCCTGCTAGTCCTCCAACTCTGAGCGATGCACTCAACCCATCATCGCTGGTGTCTGAATATCAAGTCACACCTGCTATAGCCATCCATGAGTGGCAGGATCAAATTGATACTCATGTTCACCAGTTGCTATCCTCAGACGCCTCCAGCGATCAAGAACATGAAGCTATTTCTATTAGGGCTGACACTGTTGACTCTGCAGCAGCTTGTCTTCTGGCTCTAATTGGTCATATTCAGAGGGTCTTTGTATCTGGTGGTGGTGAACAAGTAGACCCCCCTGTAGTTGCCGGAGTTGACTCCTGTAACTGGAACGTTTCTTTCAAAGAGCTCCTCAAGTTTAACAGTGTTCAGATTATTGTGTATATTTCCTTTCTCTCTATTTTTTACATGCAGCTGACAGTAATTATAGGGGTAGTGTCTCTTTTGGAGCTGGTGTGACTGCTGCAGTCGTTCACAAGCTATGGGAGTCCATTCTGAGTGATACAGCTTACTGGGGTGAAAGGGGTTCTGGCGCTTTCACACCCAAATTTTCCCCAATTGGGCTGATTGGAGCAGTTGAGCGACAATATTGGGAGCAATGTGGAGCTGCCGCCGCTGTGGTGTTACATTGTCTAGGCAGTCTTCCCAAGACAAGCCCTTGGATTGTATTTGCTGCCGTTTGTGGACCAGCATTTCTTGAGCTCTCTAGTTCCGTCATATATCAACTTGATCCAGACGCTGAAACCTCACTTCGACCATGGCTGTCCTTGAAACCAGAAGATGCCATATCTGACCCAGTTACTCTATCTCCTCTTTTCTATAGCACAGGACTAGATGTAGTCATTGAACTCATTAATAGGGACACAGCTTGACTCATATTGACGGTATCGACCAGGTCCACAGGGCTACTGCACCACAAACTCCAGCAGTTTATTGTGCTTATACGGAGTCTTTCATGTGCAATGTCCTCCTTGATCTTGCTCAGAATGGGACTGAAAATCCAGGACTCAAGGCATTTATTTATGGTTTCAATCTTCCGTTGACATCCAGCATTACTTTTGTCGATGTAAGGTTCATTTGACCTCTTCCACTACCGTCTCTGATACCTTTCCCAGACATTCCATGAATGGGCATCACTCAGTAGTCCTCTGTCCACCTATCACTCTCTATTGGGTGCCATGTTCTGTCGCAAGGTCTCTGACACAGAAGAGGTTATATCACAAATTAACGTTTTTCATGATTGGCAAGCCAATCAGCCAGCTCGCTATGCCACCATCTTCAAGGATCTCTTGATCGCCTATCTTCATGGCACAGGCCATCCTCCTGACACCACTGAAGCAATAGCAGTTGAAGGATTGTCAACCGAAGACACGATCAAGAGCACTTTCAGAGTGACTATGTTGCTCCAGGCATTCACTGGCTCACAACTTTTACCCATTGAATGCAACTGGATCTTAGCGGTATGTTCCAATACTGATCTCACATTTTGAAATGTACCTGAACCAACCTCAGTAGTCTCTGAAGCACGAGCTTCCTGCTGCCCCAAGTTTACAGGCCACTATGGCCCAAACATTCAAAATCCAGGCCTGTTTCAGGAAGGCGGAGCTGTATGTGATACCAGAGCTTAAGGAGATTTTAGATACAATGGATAAGCCCCACTTCGCTCGTTGGATCCATCCCCATTTGCTGGCTGCTTGCACTGGCTTCCAGCTCGCTTAGATCTACTATAATAGCTCAGTTGAATGTACAAAAACTTCATAGACAGAATGTTAACCAAAGGTAATGTATTACAAAGCGTGTGATAAGACAATATCGTGAATATTTTTTTCATTATGTGACACACACACCGATCACCACAACACCAATGGCGAGCCCTTCCGCAGTGAACGTCGTTCTCAGTATACACACTCACCATCCCTCCTACACTTTTATCTTTGCAGATTTAGAAGCCCCTTCAAATAAAATCACCACAGCCAACATATTCGTCCACATTGCTGCCTCCAAAGCCCATCTCCACTGGCACATTCAACAGGCAAACTTCTGCTTGGTTGGCTTTGCTACTAGATATCTGGGGGACAATCAGGATTTTATGGACCACACCACTGGTTTCGAAGAGCTGGGTCGTGTTCAAGAGGTTCAATCAGAGGCACAGGTAGTGTTACCTGCAAGGGAAATGCTAAACGAGAACATCAGCCTTATTCAGCACTTGGGACTTCCAGAGACTCAGAGCACATTCCTGGTATACATCTATCCAGAGGTGAGTACGTGCCGATATGAATACCAGATCTGCATCTTCATCGTGTATCTAGACCTATCCAGACATTGTCCCTCATCGTCCTGGAAACAACCACAATGCTTTCACACATTCTCTCCTCCAACAAGAATATTTCTCCACAAATTACAGTCACATCAAAAATGATCTCGATGTCTGACGAAATGCCTTCAAATGGAAGGGGAAAGGCTATTATCGCGTCATTACCTACCACCTCATCCAACCCATTGCTGACAGGCTCAGCTTTGTTTGGAACTCAACAAAGGAGATTCAAGACCAGTATTTGGGCCAAACCGTGGCTTTCACCACCAAGCAACTTGCTGACTTCCTCGGCGTTGGTCCCATCAATACTCTCAAGGCCACATGTGGTGCCATGGAGGCTAGTAACTGAATTCTTTTACAGAGTAACTGGCAGGCCATTCCTTGAGGTGCCAGGACGGAGGCTGACAGGTTGCAAATCATTCGTCTGCAGGCCATTGTCTCCACCGATCTCCTCATTACCAATACAGGACAATTACGTTCCCCCAGGAGCTCAGCTGAGGACTGAGTGCTCAGAATGACCCGTACCCAGCACGATCAGATGGTTAAGATGAACTACAATGCAAAGGCATGACAGAAGAAGCGTGCTATGAGGAATTCAGGCACTGAATAGTGTACATAGTCTGTAGATCAAACTTTAGATTCCCATGGTCGAGTTCAAATATGACTGTTTTGTTGACATTGTCCACTTTGTCACTTATGGCAGCCTTCACTCCAGGTCCAGACCTCCCAGAGCTCCGATCCCCAGCTGATCTTGACCGAACCTTCTCTGCACTACAGCGGGAAACTGCAATTGTGCTCCGAACTCAGCACGGAGATCACAATCGGTTATCCTTGCAACAAGGCGCATTGACCCGGTAGATGCATCTGGCAATGGGAGTGAGTACTCACAAAGGAATACGAGAGTAAAGAGCTTACCATCAGTAATTTCAGTATTCCAATCTGATATCACCCAACACCCTCCAGCACACTGTCCAGACTGTTCACCGTCTTGTTTTCCTGTTGGAAGAAGCCAAAACTGCTCCAGGAGATCCCCCTGATGCACTTGTTCCTTCTGTGATCCAGAGAAGGTTGAACGGAAAGCGGGAACGCTCTCGAATTGATCTTGACCTCAACTTTCTTCAAACAGTAAACCAAAGAATGCCGCCAACTAAGATAAAGAGACATTTAGAGACCGCCGAAGGGTACACAGTCAGCACCAGGACAATTTGGCAGAGATTATTGGAACACAGTCTTGCAAAACCGCAGGCTCCAGTATTTGACAGACAGGTAGATGAAGGTGGTAACACCATGCTTATATATTCCAGCACCCACAGGACTGTATACAACCAGACAGAAATCACCAATGAGGAACTAGATTAGTGTTTGAGGGAGCTCCTACTTCCTTTTGCACAACACAATGGCCACTCTATGACTCAGGGCTTGATCTGCAGTCGGGGAATCCATGTCTCGAGACAGCATGCAGAGGAGTCAAGAGATCATGTTCAGGGCCTCGCAAGGGCATTTGAGCATGTAACCATCACCCGCAGAAGGTACGAAGTCGCTGGGGCCAACTCTCTATAGCACCATGACAGTCAACATAGTACGTCGCTGTTCTGATAAGACCGTGACCTGCGAAGTTCATTGTTGACTTAGGATTGATCAAATATAAGCTAGTTATCCATGGCTTCATCGACGGCAAAACATGCTTTGTGACTGGGTTACGTGTTCACAACAACAATCACGCCAGTAGTGTGCTTGATCTCTTCCTGGATGCTGTAGCAGCCTACAGTCTCCCAAGCCGAGTAAGAGGAGATCATGGTACAGAAAACATTCAAGTTGCAGAGTATATGGAAACCATTCGCAGTCCAAACAGAGGTTCATATCTCTGGGGGAGGTGTGTATACAACTGACATATCGGTATAGTCGCTTAACGTGATTCTGTTACTAGGAGTGTACATAATACGCGCATTGAATGTCTCTGGGTTGATGTGAAGAAGGAGTTTGTCAACAAGTGGCAAGAATTTTTCCTCCGCCTCTCCACTGAATGTGGTCTCGTTCCAGAGTATCCAGATCATATTTGGCTCCTGCACCATGTTTTCCTTGATCAGATTAATCAGGAGGCCGAAGAATGGTGTAGTATGTGGAATGAACACCCACTGTCCATTCAAGGAGTTGGAAATGACTCTCCTGCACTGATGTATGCATTGAGTCCTAGTCTTCATGGTCTGCGAGGATGGGAACTTGACGATATAGAAGATGTTGAACAGGACTACGGAGTGGAACACGAGAGACTGCTCAGAGCAGTCAGGGTGGAAGGATACTCAGATGATACACGAGATGGCGCCAATGATGTTCAAGAAATCGATCCTTTGTCCCGCGACGACCACCGACCAATTCCAAGTAACATCTCATATGAACTACCAAATTGCCCACTTACATCTGAGAAGGTAGAGATCTTCGACTATTACCTCCACCAGGCAGTGGATATGCAGTCACAGGATGAAGAGATGTGTGTGTTTCAGTGGTTAGAGGTAATTCGATTGTATAGATGGGTTCTGCAGCTGCCAAATGACGTAGCACTTGTAGCTCACAATCAAGCTTGAAACAATCAAATGAAATGATGATTTAAAACAACTACATGATAGAGCGTTAGACAGATAACTTGAAACATGCTACAGGTCTTGCAGAATCAGATCATTGATTTTACTGTAAAGTTCTAAACCCTTTCTCTAGCATGTATCCTTCTCTTCTTGCCTTTACTGGTACAGATCTGCATTCGTCTTTGCCAGGTCAGGTTCATTCTGGAACTCATTATCTACAAACCTGAGCAAGTTCCCAGCTGCATAAAACATGATAGAAGCCCTCGTGTTATTCTTCCGAACGGGTATGTTGCTATGCCATAGGCATGCTGACGGAATAAGAAGGCAGGTGCCGGGTGGAAATTCAACAACCATCCCAAGGTCATGGAGTACAAAATGGCCTCCCTCTTCAGGATCAAAATCACCAAGGGCTACCACCACACACCAGCCAAAGGCAAGGTTATTACAATCTCAGTAGGGAACTGTACAGACTCTGGGTGGATAGCTCTTCATGGTTCCAGGATAAACCACTCCCTCGGGGAAGGTTGGAAATCGACCGCCATATCCTGGTCGAGCGCGAACCTTTTCCATGTGTGTCTGGTAATATTGGAGAGCCTAGGGCTGAAAATACCAAGGGAACCTATCCCATTTCATGATTAGATTGCTGCAATGGCTGAAAAAGAAGTGTGGTATCTTACCTTCAGAGAATCTCCTCATCCGCTTAAATGCCTTGTGCTTCTCCAGCTCCTCATCTAGATCTACCACCTTTTTGTTACGATGAAGCTTGTGGATCTTATCAACGCCTGGTGTGTAAGTTACACCAGTATCAATAGTCGGGTAGGTACCCCTGTGATGGTCCCTGCTAGTCTTGGGCCAATTTTCTATCGGACCCATATGCTTTCGCTGCCTCATCATAACTTTGAAAAAGTCACGACTATCCACAACATAGGACTCATCATCAGGTTGACCTGCTAGCACACCAAAGACCATTTCATCAGAATCAATTAGGGGCATTGGATCAAATCCTGAGACAATAAGTCAGTATCTTGTTTCACCAGAGAAACATTCAAAGACTTACCGTTCCACTTGACTAGTGTGTATCCAGCATCAAGGTACACATCCCTCATGACCTTTGAAGGATTTCATACACCAGGTTCCTTCTTGGCACTCTTGTAGGCAGCCTTTGCCTTCTCAGCGACGCGAGCTGCCTCAGCATTCATAGACTTGTTCTTCACATGATATCCACCCCATTTGACATCGACACCCTCAACCATGCAGAAATCAGTGGCCTCAATCGGCAAAGATCCACGGAGTATCTCTGCACATTCAGACTCAGAGATAAGGCTGCTATTCTCATCCCTCTGCTCCTTCCTCCTCCTCTCCAGGATACGACGATGCTCACCAGCATTCAGGCCTGGGACTTTTGGCAGAAGCTTGCACTTCTGTAGGTTGGCCTTCTTTCGATGATCTTTTGCCTCATTTTATTTGGACTTCGCTGGTCTCATTCCTAGCTTCTTTGCCTCTCGCTCTCGCTCTTCTCATCTTCTCTCCTGCTGTTCGTGCTCTCTATGACGAATGCCATCATTTGGTCCAATCATCGCCTTTGTGTGTGACTCGTAATCGGAGAGGTCTGGCTCCCGTTCTTGACGCTTCCTCCCCTGCTGCTTAGGTTCCATGTAATCAATCCCTCTATCATCGCTGAGGTTGATCTCACACTCTTCCTCGTCACTTTCCAAATCAGAAGTGAGAACCTCAGAGAGTGTTCCGATGTTTCTGTTGTCAAGGCGCATATAGAGTCTTTGTACAAGTGTCTTCAGCGTCCTGGTGCTCATGGGCAAAGGCTGGATAGCTGTGACTTCTACGGGCTCC
>KQ962246.1:73443-93915 GCA_001563735.1 Leucoagaricus sp. SymC.cos | reverse complement strand
GCGGTACTTGCTTTCACTGGCATATTCATGCCCTGAGCATATCTGTTTGGTTTCTCTATTAGCTCTCCTGTCAGATAGTAGAAGTCTCTTGTTCTCACCTTACGAAGTGTGTACTGCTTGAAAGAATCAGAGGAAGCCATCAGCAAGGACTCTTTGGGTGCGAGGATGCAACTATTTCAGGAGTTGGGACTGCGGTATCAGTTGTAGACCCCTCCACAGCGTAATCCTTCACCTGCTTGTCTGGATCGACCGTTGAAACGTGCGTAGACCGTAAAGTGGTTGGACATAACACAGTCGGTGTCCAGTAAGTCAGTTCAAATTGTCCGAACTGAAGTTGGCTCCTCTATCGGTTTTATAAGCCTGTACATGTGGGGAATTACATGTAACAAGGGTGCCTGAAAGTCATAACGCTCGGGTGAGCTGCAGGATTGCTTTTAATAAGGATAGACTTACAATACGATGCAGTCTACAGACAATATGATTTCAAATGTCGCCGATCACTTGAAATCTCCATCAATGATCGAGAACAACATATGATCGAGGGGATGCGATAGCCACGTGTAGCAATCTACTAGACATAGAAGTTACATGCATGGCACATATATCGCTAACGAATCCAATCGAGTACCAAGCGAATTAACAACCCAAAACGAAACGAAACGGGTCCTAATCATTTCATTGACCCAACCGGCAATCTGTATGAGCTTTCAGCACTTGAAAGAGTAAGTTAGCAATCTCAATGGCATGGGGAAAATAAACTAATTCACCATACTTGTAACATCAATGTTGCATGACATGGCAGATTAAACTGCATCTACTGCAGCGACTACACACTTTGTTAGCCTATCTCTATAATAGCTTTAAGGTGCGCTATTCCTGACCTTACACCAAGTACTTTCTCTGAATGGCCAGATGGAGCCATTTGCAGCTGGTCCAGGGGTAGGGACTTCGAGAGAGAACTCAGACTATAGGCTAAACTAACTAAAGGACCCAAGAACATGACTCTAAGTGCAATAAGGTGCAGGGCCTCGGCTTTCCAAGACAAATATGAAGAAAGATAGCAGGCCCTTGGATGTCCAAGAGACCATAGAAGTATCATCCTCGGTGCTCCAAGGAATGAAGATGATGCTAAAGGAGGCAGTCAGTAATGCAGAGCGTTAATACGAAACCTGGCCCGAAACGTTCGAGTCGTAGGCACAGGTTGACATCGGACATGGCGTAGCGTATTGGTCTGCATTATTGATAGTCTTGATATAGGCTGTCGGATATGGCGTAGAGGGTTGGTCGGTGTTTTCAAGTCTCGAGGTAGGCGGTTGGACACGACGTAGAACGTTGATCAGTTTTTCTGATGGTGTTTCAAGTCAAACTAGGCATCGAGGCAGTTGTTGTTGGGTGTTTATAGGCCTTCATGAGTTCAGGTTTGGGACGAGAGGTAGGGGTGGCCAGAGGTCATCGATTAGAGAAGGGAGACAAGTGTGGGTAATGGATTAACGCCCATTAAATGAAAGCACATGACTCTGAGCATGGGCGTTTCTTTATGTTCACCCGTGTTCAATGCCTAACCACGACCTTAGATTTTTACCACATCCTCTACAAGACTTCAGTTCAAACCGCAAGAGAGGTCTGGCCTCGAGCGTGCTCGCATATGTGAGTTAGTACCGCTATCAAATAAGATTATCATTGTCTAATTGATAGTTCTTGCGACAGATTCTCTCCTCGCTCTAGCTGTCCTCTTTTTCTCGACGGCAGTTTCACGTACGTAAGTGAATACAAAGTTAAACCTCAATACATAGTAAACTAATGTGGCTATATCTCCCTCTAGTAGATTCTCATCAGCTCTGTCTGCATATACCTTCGACGTTCCTGGCAATCAGTCATTCTGGGAGCACCCAGAACGGCTGGTATACAGGATTCAAGCAGTGGCTGATTGTCTGGGAGAACCCGGACTGTCAAGCCCTGTTCACCAATGTATGCAAGAAGTTTCTTGTTAGGAATACTAGTACAAGGTCTACAACCTGAAGATTACCTTCGGCCCGTCCCTTCACAACTAGCCCAACACCATTTCCTCACTCTTCCTCACTCTCTTAATTTTATTCCAACCCGCTTCAATCATGCCAGGTCGTGTATGGGAGTACCGGGGTGAAAGATTTTACTCCCCAAATTCCATTCGCAATCCAGGGCTGCCACCTCGAGAAGACAATCCTGTGACGTTCGCTCCTGGTACCTCGAGAGCAAGCGATTTTCAGAGCCCGTGCTGGTGGAATGCTAGAACTGAGTGGTTGGCTTTTGTACCACGCCAGCCCATGCCATATGCAGGTGTCTGGTTTGATTCGCTCTCCACCCTTCCCAAAAATGTGTACCGAACGACTCCTGAGGGCTTCAAACTCCACAGCCAGTTGTTGAATATATGGGATGTACTTGATTGACTGCTATGTGACACGACTAAACACCTGGGAGAGAAGAACAACCTCAGTTATCTATGACCGTTCCTGCCTTACGGTTGGAGATATGACAAGGCCCATGCTACTGAAGAGGTTGCACTCGAGCATGTGAAAGAGAGTCGAGACTGGTTTGCCATATGGATTGGTTTGCTCTATTAGATGACTCGAAGGACATCACAGGGGGTAGAAGGAATCACTCTGCCAGTATGGTATATACAAGCTGTGGAGAAGCTACGAAAACAGCAAGAAATTGACGTCCTTCGCTGCACCCCTCTCCTGCATAGTTTCTGGGACATTGAGCATGTTGGCATATTTCCTCACAATCCTCATGATAGACAGGATCAACCACTAGCAGGTTGGTTCATTGACCAGAACATACCAGTTTGGTACCAATGGGGCTCAAGGGAGGAGATGGAATGGAGCTCGTTTCTGATTTGACCAAGCCTGGAGGAAATGGAGAATATCACCAACATGGAGATATCTTGGCCATCCTTTGAAGGAGCACATAATAGCTTGCAAGACTTTCAATTTCCGACGCCCCCAATTAACAATGTCATAGAAACATCTAATCACAGTCTCATTCGAGATTCTCAATGTGATGGCGAGACAGACATTCTCTTGCGAGTAGCAGAGGAAGCAGAACGGTTCAAGATCATGACTGAGATGTTCGAGAATTTCACCAAAAAACGAGCAAAGGATAATCAGGAAATCGTCAAAAAGGAGACAACTGAGGCTTGAGCTAAACAACTTCAGAGGGAGAACCAAGCGCCAACTAGAAAGGTGATGGTGTATGTATGGGAATGGAGTGCAAGTGACGTTTTCAGACCACGAGCAGTAGCCGTTGAAGACCGTGTTGATACTTTGTTGGAATATTCTCACTACGGTGCTCAATTCTATGATGCCTTCTGCAATGAGTGGAATTGCTGGCCTCCCATGGAAAACACAGATCATCAGCTGGGGGACAGAATCGAAGAAGAGGACCTGATATCTGGATCGTTCTCCCCTCAGTCGACTACCACCACCACGACAACAACCACTGTAATGGAATCTTCCTCCCAAAAAATAACCCCAGCCACTTCTGCATCATCCTCCATTGACAGGGCTACTACAGCAGAGCCTGCTTCCGCTGTTCCTGGATCAGTAGAGCCAGAGCTGCAGATTGGGCCGAAGGAGACCTCGATATGGTTGAAGGCATTCAATCACATCAGATGTGGAGAAGCTTTCGACGCTGAATGTATTCGCTATCATGTCTTGGAGCTTCTATCATCTCATTTTGGTTTTGTAGCTCCAATCCCTCCTCCGACTACATACTTGGATTTCGTGGCCACAAATGACTACAAGGCTGTTTCTGCTGTACTGGGACTTCCCAACTTGACACATAACAATTTGTTCCTCAAAACACCTTTGGATAAGATGTGTACAAGATTCGTGTGTTCCTTCGTCGGGCAGTCAGTATCAATCAAGCCTTCCTCCGACCTGTGGGACCTTGCTGCAGACAACTGGAGGACAATCAAGTTTTCAAACCAATTGTCTTCCATTCGAACAGTCAAGAATGGCAAGTTCACCTTATTCATATTTGATTTAGCTGGGTCTGTGACAGTCCATTGGAGTTTAGCAGTCTATTCTGCTCCAGCCACGTTGTTTATCTGCCGACTTGATAAGAGAATGCATGAGGAAGATGTTGTTATGGAGCTGGTAAACAATGGCATTCCTTTCCGGACATTGCAGAGGAAGGATACCCTCACACATGCTCCAGTTGATAGAATAGCGCCATTGCTTGTTTCTTGGCGCTTGAATGATCACATCTTCGATTCAACCGACTGGGAGTTCTATCATAAGCAGTGTCAGGCAGTCATGTCGTTGCAGCGGGCAAGAGCTGCTTTATTACACGGCAGATTTGTTTGGAGGATAGGCCTGGATTACATGGACCATCATGAGGCTGCAAGGGGGCCATGGAGCATTCATCTAGATGCATCACATATGTTTAGTGTCAAGGACTCGAGTGGAATAGAGTATGTGGATGATGAATTGACGAAGGATGAATATAATGTCTTGTGTGGTATATACAGGTCGTATACTGGTTTGTTTGACCTTCATTTTTTCTTTTTATCCTCCATGCTTATGTTCCTCTGTGATCTAGGATTCAGTAGTCAAGTTGCTCAGCTTTCATAGTTTCCATCACTCGACATGTTCGAAGGGAGTGGCATAGACAGTGGGTGGTGGACACTCTTGGCAGATGACCTATATGATAAACGTGTTCGATCCATCAACAATGAAGAGGGTGGTCTTCCAAACTTCAACTTTCCCCTATCGGCGACAAAATGGAGAGACAAAGTTCACAGTTACGCAGATGTGAGGAGGGCAAAAAAACAACTGGATAAGTGGTCAAAGGATTTCATAGAGGATAATGTTGGACGTCTCTAGAAGTTGTGGGGTTGACTGGTAATTGATATCTTATACATCATATCATCTGAACTCTATACCCGCTATAATTTCTTGATCATCATAGTTCTTGTTGCGGCTGTCATTTAATTCTAGACTAATCGTGGATTCATAGATGCATTCAATAATACTTGTTCAGTTCTCATACACAATTTTCGACTGCTACAGTACTCACTAAGGATACAACTTCAAAGACTGCGCGAGGTTGTGAGTGTCATCAGATCTACCACGATTGTTAATCGCGTTGATTCTCTCTACACTGACTCATTGCATCATTTGCTCACATTCTCGTCTTTCTCATAGAAGAATGCTTTGGGCTCGATTCTCAATCATGAGGTATGTGTCGTTCTTCATGCGTGGAACAGACTTCTCATTATAAGTCAGGATACCTACATCATAGGCGGACACACTTCAAATCAAATAATGGGGTATGTATTCAATTGCGTTCAGGGTGCCACAATAGTTAACTCAGGGAGGAGGTTGTCAGGAGTGGATATCTGATAGGGCCGTCTCTGGTCTAAGAGGAGTTAAAGCTCGAGGGATGGACTTCACTAATATGAAAACAAGAAGGCATCACGTCGACTTGCGACAGCTGCTGGTGTCATCGGGCTCGGTGAGCAGGCAGGCAGAGGTGAACAAGACTGTGTTCCCTTCTATGGATAATAATCGGAAGAAGGGGAAATCGCTTTCAGTGGAGGGGTTGTTTATCCCAGAAGAAACGGAGGAAGATGGAAACCTGAGGAGGGAGTAAGTCCTTGTGGATGACACTCGAGCTGTCAAGTTTAATCAGGCTGTTGACAGTGCGTAGTCCATTTACCTGCAATGAATAACTTATTGATCTTTTCTTGTAGAGCTGTCTGCACATCCACGAAGACCATTACATGACCAGCAGATTCCACCGAGGCCTTCAACAGAAGATTATCCATCAGATGGAAGTAGCAATCCCACAGGACTCAGCGGCACCAGTACCAACAACCAGAACAACAACACTATAACCTTCCCCCCTCCATCACATGCCACCGTGCCTCCATTATCATCATCACCATGCAGCATCCAATGCTCTCCATCGTGCTCTCAATCTCGCATCCAAGAAACTCTTTGGTACAACATGGTACTCCAATTCACATCATTCACACTCGCATTCTGGTGCTTCAGCACATTCACAGTCGAGTGCAATGTCTTCACCTCGTAGACTGATTATCACATTGGATGTGGATGATGCTGTTGGCAGTGGACGTAATGGGGAGAGAGATCCGATGGAAGATGATTTGTTGGCTCAGTTGGAAGAGTTGGCACAGAAGACAGATGTGCTGACGCATTGGGTGGATGAGATGTATGAGTATGTGAAGGCTATACCACAGAGTATGTCCTCTCCTCGCTCCTCAGGATATACTTTTTCATTTCACTAACGCTTTCCTTGTTGTTCTTCTGTAGAACCCCTTCTAGACCCTACGAAATTCACAAAGTAGAAAGGCAAGCTGGAAAAAGTCGCTCGGAGGTGGAAACACGCGGATATGGAAGTGGAATATAATGCTGTGACTTGTGTCACAGTATATATACTCCTCATGTCGTTTTCACAGGTTGTATTAGTGCTTGGGACAAGCAAGTGCTTCTTTAATTGTGATCAACCCTTTTCTCTAATGTGATCCTGAGTAGCTCTACTCGAGGACTGGATGCATCTACTGCTTTGGAATTTGTCCAGGCACTTCATATTGCAACGGATACTTTCCGCCTGACCACTATAGTCTCGATCTATCAAGCTGGAGAGTTGCTCTATAAGCATTTTGACAAGGTTTACCTTGTCAGTAAAGGCAAAATGGCATACTTCGGTCCTGCAGATAGGGCAAGGCAGTATTTTGTTGACATGGGGTAAGCATCGTACACAAATACATTTTACTGCTATTTCTAACCTGGTGCCTCGTCTAGGTATGAGCCTGCACATCGGCAAACTACTGCCGATTTCCTGGTAGCAGTGACTGATCCAAATGGACGCACTACCCGGCCTGGTGTAATACAACCTTCTCAAGCAGCAACAGAGTTCGCCAATTATTTCAAGAACTCTAAATTCGGTAAACTTAACCGCTGAGAGATTGCGGAGTATATGGCTGAATACGTGGGCAAACCTGATCATGTGAAAGGCTACAAGCAGAGTGCCAGAGAGGAGATTGCGAAAAGGTCAACAAAGAAGAGGTAAGTCCACCATGCAGGACTTTACTTAACTATACAGTTGCTAATTACTGTGGTTTCTCTCCAGCCCTTATCTACTGAGCATCCTCCAGTAAATACAAGCAGTGACGATCCGTCATGCCCAGATCTTGCGCAGAAGCTTGTTTTTTACTGGCATGAATCTCTTGTATGTCTTACCTCTAACAAATCCTGGCATTGACGTTTACCGTGCATAGCGCATTAGTGTTCTCCACATTGACTGCCATGACCAAAATCCCTGCATTTCTTCTCTCAACGTCCCATTGTTCTTTGACATGAATGTGCCATACTGTATCATCTATTTATCGAAGCGATTGCACTTACGCTAGTAGACATACCCTAATGTTAGGCATATTGATTGTTTTCTCCATTATTCTATATTGACTGGACTTCAACGGAGTGCAGTGAGTGACAGCATGCTATCATCTGTATCCTAGCATTTTCATATGCTCTCTACTTTCAGGATTAATTCTTGTGAGTCAAGAAGGTTGAAGAAAAATACAGACGTGCTAGATACGTTCACAGTGTTTTTCTCCTATTTCTCTTCGCGATGTCGATGGTGATGAAAGGGTGGCTCCACACGATCGCCACACTCTTTTTCAACAGATGCAATGGCACAATCCTTTGCAGGAATTGCTGTCCTGGCCATTGCTAACTATACAGGTGAGTAACCGAGACCAGTGGGCCAATTAAGCTGGTTTAAGACTGGAGAGCACGCGAACCCAGAGGTCACGAACAACTTCCTGAGCGCATTTGTGGAACACGGAAAGTCCAACATACATGCGGCAAGTATTGTCTTTCCTTGAATAATAGTTCCACTTCCTTAATCTCGTGTAGATCGCGAAGATTGATGCCGAAATCGAAGCGATTAACAAGCAAATCGAGGCTGAAAGAAAGAAAGCCTCTCTCGTGAAGGGTACTGTGAACACAGAACTGACGGTTGTCATTACCACTGATACTAACACGAACGTCGAACTCAAGGTGACTTATAGTAAGCATCCCATCTTTCTGTTCAAAAATTCGTGTATGATGCGTCCATCCTAGTCGTCAATGAAACAAAGTAGTCTCCTACATACGAACTGCACGGAGTTACAGGTATCGATGGCCAACCTTCACGCACAGTCTCCATATACTACCGTGCTCACATCACCCAATCAACAGGTGAAGACTGGGCAGATGCCGCACTCACTCTCAGCACAGCTGCGACAGATGCCATTGTCCAACAAATTCCCAAGCTTGAACCCATCAAAGTCAGGGTAGAATACAGACCTCAGAACAAGGGTCCATTCAGGCAAATGCAATGGGCTCCTCAGCCCACCACCACCAGCGTCTTTGGTACCAAACCCGCGGCTCCTAGCATTGCTGGGCTCTTTGGGAATACAGCTTCTAGCGGTGGTGCACTCTTTGGTAGAAGTGCTCCTCCTGCAAATGCTCCTATTTTCAGTCTTCTTTTCCCTTCCCTGCCACATCCCATCTCTGTTGTCCCTGCTATCACCACTACAACTTCCCAAGTAATGAGCACTTTTGGTCAACCAGCCCAATCAAGCGCATTTGGCCAACCAACCCAACCAAGCGCATTTGGCCAACAAGCACAACCAAGCATATTCGGTTCTACCACAACCTCAGCTCTCAATCCAAGCCAATCTAGCACTGAGTTCGTACTCCGCCAAGCTTCCGCTCAACCACTCCCGGAAGAAGTAGACGAGGAGTCTACAAATGAATCATTGCATACCGTTGACAAGCCCACCAAGCTCGTCACACAAACACCTATAGCTTTGGCTTACAGCGTCCGTGGAAGGTCTAGTATACCCTCGGATGGGAAGGAGCATATTGTTACGATTGCAGTTTTGGATTTCGAGACTGATGTTGATTATGTTTCAGTTCCGAGAGTTGATCCTCGTGTTTATCTGCAGGTATTTTTTGGACTGCTTCATATTGTGGAGATTCTCGATGCTGACTAGTATCCGTGTTGGTTATTATAGTGTCAGGTGAAGAATAATAGCGAGTATAGACTTCTTTCTGGACCTGTCAGCATCATCTTAGATGACAGTTACGTCTCAAAGACTACAATCTCTGTACGTTCAATTCTTCCTTCAATTTAACATTCCATATGCTAATGTGTATTCCTCTACTTTCAGGACACGAGTACGACTGATGAGCGAGGGGGAAGGAGAGCGAGTGGGAAGAAGAGCGAGGTTGATCCAGTTGTCCCAACACCAGGAGGAGGAGAGATGGTTGAGACGGTGAATTTTGTGGATTTGACTGATCCGTTTGCGAGTCCTACACCTGGATTTGCGTTATCCAAGTGCATTGGTAATGGAGGGAGGAGCACGTCGGATATTGGGCATGGGTCGAGTGTGAGACATATGGATTATCAGAATCCAAGTCAGAGTTGGAGAGGGAAAGGGAAGGACGTTGAGAGGGATGGGTCAGTTTATGACTGTTGTTGGGAATAACCCAGTGCCGGGGATTTAAACTAGGCTGGAATCCGTTCACCCAGATTCCTCTTATTCCAAGTCACCTGTTGAACATGCAAAGATGCTGAGCGACTTTTGTCACAAATCACCCTATAAGCTGCAAATGCCGAATCCTCTTCATCAGCTGCATCCAGGGACAAATAGTCTGAATCAAGTGCAAAATGTAAAGAATAATACTCAATCAATGATTTGAAAATTTAGCCTCCAATATCTTGATAATTCGGCCTCTAGTTGTTGGCCAGTGCACTCAGCATTAGTCAGATCTGATGTTAGTTGAATTGCAAGCAGGTGTCTCATTCTGTGAATATATTACATTTGGACTACAGGAAACTGGCAATAGATTCTGATGTTGTGTGGATGTGCAAGATAAATTTCAAAAAAGGAGCGATGTTTAGGATTGCATGGCATGAGGGTTTTGGTTGCTAAAGCACATCAGTAGCCGAGGCAGGGATGTCAAGCAGAACCTAACGCACCATTCCACAGAAAAACAGCCACAAGCCATCTCAGTGTCGATCTGGAGTTCAGCGGCAGAGGACACGTCCATTGTGTGTGGCGTGTGGTTGCTTCAGGAGCGCGTTAGATTGTTTAATCGGACATTTGTATGTCGAATTCACCAGTTATTGAGTCGTGCGCACAAACACTCGATCTCAGTACCAGTGGCTTGAGCGAGGGGCAATTGAATGTTGATGGTCGCAGCAACTTGCAGTAAGATGGTGGTGCTTCTGTTGACGTGAGTGAGGTGGTGGTGACAGAGGAGGTAAGGACGAACAATAGAGAAGGAACTAGTAGGAGAATTTGAGTTTTTGTTAACGCCAATGAGGCCTGTCAGTCAAAGGCGCACCTTGTGTCATTGATCTGCTGTTTCCACCAAGCCCTCCTCCAACACTACCATTGCCAAGAGTGAGCGAGGTGTTGAACGTGATCGTCGTGGTTGTCATAGCCGCTGTCGAAAGTTGCAAGTGTAAGTTAACAACAGTAGAAGACACGACTCAGCAAATGGCCTCGCGTTGGCTACCTACAGCTTACTGGTTACTTAAACAAATGGAGAAAAGATAATGAGAACAAGAGAACTGAACGTCGTAGATGGTAAGAGAATGAAAGGTAGAAAAAGTGTAGCGTACCGGGTGTGTTTGAGTTAAGTACACAGATGTAAACAAACACTCGCCATTGTCGCTGCAGAGGACTACACCCTGCTGTGACGAGAACGCTGGCATTGATTAGTAGATACAGCAGGTGTATTCTGTCGAAAACTACTCAAGATAGTGATTAATGCCTTCTGATTGTATACACAACCATTGACTGAAGCCACGACATGCCTCTTGCAATTCGTTAGCATTAATACATTGTAAAGGTAGATCTATCTACGCTCTTATAATGAAACCTCAAATTGTAATCGTATGTTCTCCTGGACGCTCGTATGTATGCTCGTATGTTATGAGCCACCCTTTTTCTGTTCTGGCAATAAAAATACCTGTTTTGGATATGTTTCCATGTGCGATCAATCGCTTGTATGTGCAACAGCATCGGCATCTCAATGGGGATGGCCCCATCAGCTCCCCGGAGGACTAACGTCCGTTTTCAGCAGGTGTGTAGATGCTCACATATGAAGTCGACAAGTATCTAGTGGTATACTGACTGACCTAACAAAGTTGATCTTTGACCGGCGTAGTGACTATCTTTGAAAGTGTTACCAGTATTTGAAAGTATACTTGCACCATTTAATGTTCGAGTTTTAAGGCTGTGTTGGTGTTAGGTGAGAATCTGACAAGTATACTTGCCATACTCGCCAGACGGAACATCGTTGACGGTAGTCTATTTCTGCTATGCTAAGTGTGACAAGTATATGCTAGTATACTTGGTGTACGGTAACGAATTTTAATTTTGTCCACAACCGTCAGTGATAAATATGTTCACAACAAGGTCGGAGTCTTCGACAACGTTTTAATAAGTCACCAGTAGAGCAGCTGGCTTACTGACTCACCCGCACAGTGCATAGAACGCATTTTCAGGCTTTTTTTCTCGACATCTCGGATTGGCACGCGAAACTGGACATTCCAAGCATGACGCCACTGAGGGGGTTCGAATGTTAACTACCCTGAGAAGTAAAGGTCGGTCCGCAACGTTTACCATGTTTGATGCATCAGAAGATGTCAAGAAGAACGGTCATCATGAAAAAGTTAGCGTCAGATGAGTATTATATGGTCAGATCTGGAACTGTTTGTGATTATCTTACCCAGTCGTAGCTAGATCTGGCAATATGATCACTCGTCTGGCGCTTAATGTATTCGTGATAATATGGTTGACCATGATCCATAAAGCGTGACTCATAATTCGCATAGATGAATGTCCGTTGAGTAGAATGACCCGACGAAGAGCTTTTTTTCAGCCCCACATGCACTACTGTTCTTGTCCTTCTGAAAGTTTAACTTGTGGTCTTTTTATACCACACGCCATCCAATCTATCAAGATGCCAGTCAGCGGTGACTTTCTGACTTCACCCCTTGTATGCTACAACTCGGACCCGAATAGTGAGCTCCTTGTATCCACTGCACAGAGGGACCTCACACACCAAACCCACTGCCCCACCTTCCGATCAGGATGTCGTGAATCAGTCTTCTGCCAGCTTCTGCCTCGTGCATCCGAGTAACACCGAATTTTTGAGCACGGAATGGTGTACTTAGCAATTTCATTCCGAAGTGGCTCACTCCTACTACTACCGAACGCCCCGATCCGAGTTCAGGCGCGAACCTGAAACGAACGATCATTCTGATCAACGGACCTGTCGAAAACTGCAGTACAGTAGCCTCGTGGCAAGCAAGCAAGCAAGTAGACTCAATGACGAAGATGATCATGTTTCAGGTTTTCACGATGGTTCAATATTCTATGTTCACTCGTTTGACGTGTATGTCCTCATTACTATCGTGCTTCTCTTACCTGTTGTATATCATCAAAGCTCAACTTTGGTGGCCTTCTTGGTCACAGCGTAGGCCGTAGGGAAGCGTTTCGAAGGTCTGGGAAAAGTCTAGCCCTTCGAGTTTCGGCTAAGACTGTCATGATGCTGCGTGTGCTGACAATAATAAGATATCTTAAGTTCTTCTTGGAGGTGCCACTAACACCCAAGAAGACATAAGAGGTTTGTCAAAATGGGATAAGCTGCCAGGGAAGAAAGATCCACCCTGCATTTATGACAAATTCTCAACACTCGACCCTAAATCCACGAATGCAGCTAGTCTGTGTTATGTGTTGCAGTGCATCGGAGGTTCTGGGGTAGCGAATCGGAGTCGAATGTTCCAAGGTCATACCGGCTTTTGCATTAGTAAATTGAGCTTGGCCTCCCGCGGGTATGTGACGATGGCGATCCGACATTGCAGTGCAAGCCACGGCAACTATGCACCTAGCGGGCCACTAAATTTTCAAACATGGGATCGGGATCAAATTAGTGTCCTCTCGGAATCGCGATGATGCAGATGATGACAGATTGGACCGATCAACCTGCCAACAAAATGGTGACTAAAGTAGGCCCAAAGGCGCTTCGGAGGAAATCATACCTACTAATCTACATACGTCCTGGTTTTGGATCTGAGGTGGATTGTGTGTAGATGTATGTACTTAGCTTAGCATCGGGCGTATTTAATTGAGATGGGTGAGGACTGCGGTAAGTGGTTTGTCTCCGAAGGACGTAGTGCCACTGCTACCCAAGCTTCTCCCTCAACGCTGTTCGACTTCTCCAACTTTTACGTCCACAGACGGACCAATTACTCCAGTTTTGTTGCATTCACACGGCTTGTACTCGTAAACTTCATCCTGAGCTGGCATTAATTTTCGGGACGGACAGACTTATAATTACTTAGAGAAGTGAACTTGTTTGAACGGGCAGAAAATACTTATGGTACGTGCTTTTTGGACTATTGTTGGCATACATCTCATGATATTCGCTCGAGCAGGAAACGGTTTCATACGATCGCTTTCCAGCCACCGACAACACAGATTCGTCCGACGAAGAATCCTTGCCCAGTACTCCAAAAATGAGCGCTGCTGAACAAATAGAGACGCTGTACTGTAGGCTACAACGCATAGGGGAAGATCTGGATAAGTTCCATCAAGAACACGGCCTCGAGGATAGAGAGGAGCTGGGTGAAGAGAGCTGCATGACAGTTGGCCCTGTGCTTTAGGAAACTTACCATTTGGATCAAACTTATCGGTCCAATCGAGAGTACGGCTTCCCACACCCCCTTCTTGGTTTGGATGGGGAGACTGCGTATACAACGCCGCCAACGACGTGCGTGGTGACAAGATTACCGCCTGAAATTTTGATGTACGTCTTCGAGTTGGTTTTATCCACCCAGGCGAGGTCAGTGGATGATGCAGCCGAGTTCGGTGGACGAAGCGGATGGAGAATGCCGGTTGTCTTGTGCCATGTCTGTAGCTCATGGCGGACACTGGCGCTCAAGACGCTGTCGCTTTGGATGTCGTTCTCCCTTGTACTCGACAAGCCAGGAGCGCCTTTGAGGGGGCTGGATGCTTCGTTGGGTCTGTGGTTGCAGGGTTCGGAGAGGACGGAAGTCGCGGTGAATCTGGAAGTGGATCCCACTTGCGCACATGTGTTGGATGGAGAGCTAATGGCCAAATTGGGAGTGATCATGAGGAGATGCTGGAAAGTGAGACTGAATGTCTCCCATGAAACATTTCGTGGGATTTTAAATCTCCAGTTGCCGAGGTTACGAACGTTGGAGGTTCGGTCGTCATGGCTTGCAAAACATATCGGAGGGATAACCATCCAGGCACCAAAGCTACAGACGCTGGAAATTTTGGGTCCGACAATGGTTAATTTCTCACAAGATGCATTGCCGTGGGATCAACTACGAGAATACAGAGGCACATGCTGGGCAGACGTGCAGCGGCATTTGGACATCATGAGGTTATCGCCAAACTTGGAATCTTGCACCCTGTATTCTTTCTACGAGTCGAAGGGGCCTGTCGTTCCAATACGGTTGGCATGTCTGCGGCGCCTGCATGTGGCGTCGTACCTCGGGGCGAGCGTGGGCGGGTTTCTGAGATGTTTGGAGGTTCCTGCGTTGGAAGAGCTGAGGCTAGAGATCCCAGAAGAGAGCCCTGCACATGGACATAGTGTGTGGCCGAAGAAGGACGTATCGGATTTGTTGGATCGTTCTCGTGTAAAACTAGAAAGGTTGGAGTTGGTTGGGATGGATAGATCACAGTGACCCTCATGTATCAAGAAACAACGTGTTTTGTTCCTCCGATTTGACTGACCGAACAAGACTGGACCCTAGTCTCCTGGAGTAAGACTCTTTGTGATGTTGATGGCGACACACTTAGCAAGAACTGGAACCCCCATCAGCTCCGAGTAGTGCCGTCACCCATGAAATTTGGTCTCATGCATTCATCATACTGCTGTAGAGCGATAGGTCGAGTTATCAAGCAGTCGACGAGAACGCAGGCAAAATCATCTGGACACTGAGGACGTGCATCATGACCCAGTGACCAGTGACTCCTGGCAAGCTGAACGGCATTTCGCGGGAGCGGATCAACTGTCCAGCGTCAAGCTGTCCGCGTCAGAAGACTCAGAGCCCGACGTCTTGGCTCTTTACGTCCAATTTGAATTTGTTGTTGAACATGACGGAGCCTCGTGGTCTCCAGCTGCCTCACCTGTTAAACGTGTCTAATCGACCATGGCCGTTCCTACAACCTCCAAAACTCTAATGTCTTGATGTCTCACGCTCTGGTGGATAGACCCAGTTTCATTGGGTGCGCGAGGAGTATTTGATCTCATATACAGTCACTTTTACTCACTGACAACTTAAGGAAACCTGTTTCTGTGCTTACCCATTCAGATGTGCGCTACAAGGGCGTACTGGCTGGTATTGACCCTGTATCCCGTACGATACAGCTTTCCAATGGTTCGTTTCCTTCCTTGAGTCTCTTTTACTCTCCTGACTTATATTCTCTTGGGCGTAGCTCCTATAATAGGCATCAAATCTCGTTGGTGAGGCGACCTCCTTCACACTCCACATCAATGATGACAGCGTCCTGAAAATATCGAATTCATTATAGATAGTCCACCAGACGAGCTCATTCCTACTGTGTATGAAGCATATACACGGATCGTCTTTAGGTAGAGTGATGTGAAGTATTTCTCTCTGGAGGGAACGGCTTCGTAGAAGGACTCCTGGCATGATTTCAAAACTTCAAGGGTGAAGTTTTCATTTTCTTTCACAGCTCGGTTGATCGAAGCAAATGCAGTTTGGTCTCTCCTCGTGACTCTTTCTCTGACTTGTATTTCCTTGAAGTATTATGAGCTGTGCTCGTGTCGTCTCCGATTTATATACCTCCCGCGACGATCTTCCACACTTCCCGCTATTTCATCTCCCCTGTGTACAATGTCCAAGCATTCTCCCAGAGACCTCAAGCTCTCAATCGACGTAGAAACCTATTGGAAGATGATATTCACATATCGAAGTCTCAACGACACCATCTACACTATCTCTCGCATCAGCCTCAAAACCTGTAAAAACCAATATTGTGAGTTTCTTCCAATCCCTGTCTGACTCCACCCCAGAGGAATTTATCAAAGTCTCGTCAACATCTCCCACTATCAGTTATTCCACTCCTCCAGCTAGCCGATCGTCATCACATTTCGACGCATCCTTTGATTGCAGGGCCGACCACATGTCTGGTCATACACTCGTGTCAGACCCTGAACTTGCAAGTCCAATCACGATCGGAATCAAACGTGATTCCAATATCTCTCGTCCGTCTTCCCCCGGAAAGTGTCTTGTGTTCACTACCTTCGGATTCCTCCCTTTGTTCGCCATATCCTCTCGTCAACGAGCAGACATCTACGAAGTCCACCGCGTAAGCACCAAACAATGGTGTGTTGATTGGTACTTAATGTCGAAATTCCTTAGATGCGAACCGCACGCTGTCCGGCGAGCGTCATCCATCCGAACCTCACCCCCGAGTGGGAACACCTGAAGGCAACGGCCCAGGAGGCCAAGCAGAAAATGGAGGCATGGTTTAATGGATTGATCGGAAGGCCAATGTGTGGAAGGGCGGAAGCCGAAGAGCGCGTTGAAGATCAGAAAGATATCAGACGGAGTTCGCATTGTCAGGAGGAAAGCCACCGGCCGCACGAGTTTTTTTTAATGTCTGTCGCACCCTCCTTATTGAGCTCTTAATCGACCCTGCCACGCGAAGCCTGTTTAATCATCTCACAGGCGAGGAAGCACAGTGCATGGCCGATTCTTTGAACAAGGTGCGAGATGGCTTGCCTGTCCAGTAGTCATTTCCTCACGAGGCTGAATTCATGTAGGTCCTGACTGACGGGAGCTATCTCACTGCCAGCGAGAGACGACGCGCCTTGCACGTTCTGGCTGAACTTTCAAAGACAGCTCAAGTTTTCCATTCAGATTGTGGGGTCAAGGGCGTCATGTGCGACTTCTCTCGGGTTGAGAATGAGGGAAGTTTTGGTGTCATCTTTAAAGGTGAATATCCGTACCAAACCGTATATGTAAAAGTGGTCCGTATATATCATAAGAAAGACAACAGGCAGAATCTTAGAGTGAGATTTCATATCAACGTCCCAAGCCAGTTCTTTTATTGAATAAATGAATAGGTGCATGCAAAGGAGCTTATAGTTTCTGCTCACTTATCTCACCCGAATATCCTCCCGTTTTACGGCGTGTATGTTTCAAAGGAACGAGTTGGACGAATATGTATAGTATCGCCATGGATGGAAAACGGCGACCTTGCTAGTTTTCTGGATTCCTTTCCTGAAATCTCTTCCATTCCTCTTGTGAGTGCGATCAACGTTCGGACTCCCTTTTTCACTAACATTTTGTCAGATGAGCACCTACCGCACAATCGAAGCTATACTAGTAGCTCATCTCAGGTCTTCTAGAGAAACATTCTTATTACAAGAACTCGAAGAGCGATGATCGCAGATTTCGGGATATCTCGAGTCTTGATAACCGATGTCGTATCCATGCAAATCTTTTTGGGAACTGCACATTAGATGGCTCGGAAAATACTCGTAGAAGTAGAGGCTTTACCAGCCCAACAAAGCGACATTTGGGCTTTCAGCTGCGTTTGCTACGAGGCGCGTGCCAAACGACCAAAGCTCCGCTGCCCCTGATATATTTGAATATGCTTAGGTCTTTACTGACGATATTCCATTCTCGCAGTACAAAGGCACTCCCCAGTTGAGTTCTGCCTTCCTGGTGAAGGAAGGGGGTGTTGTTCCCATTCATCCGGTCATGTCGAGAGATGGGCAGAGTCCGATCGACCACCGCATTTCAAGTATGATGCGAAAGTGTTGGGACTACAGCTCTGCAGCGGCCTGACTGCAAACAGATCCTAGCTGTTTTAGAGGGCTTGAACGTCTGGGACGATTGCCCTCCCGTTGAAAGTGATCCCGATCTGGCGGCTGCTATGAGCGCTAGATCGTCCAGTAGAACTAAGGTTGATCATATGCGAGTTTACAATATTTTGAGTGAAGTAGGTCTCAAAATTTGAATCACATTTCGGTTTGGGCTGACTCTTTCTTTCATCATAGGTACGTCGTGTCGCGTCTGAGACCGAGGATAAAAACGATGGCGATGTTTTCTAATGTCCTTTGTTATGCAGCAGTGCCAGGGCTACATGGTGCTTTGAGTCTGAGTTTTCTCCCCTGTTTTTTGAATCTTTTCTACTGCATTCGTGCTACGATCTGGTCTCTTTTCCTTAAGTTTTCTTTTAGATTGGAGTTCTTTCTATTCGGGTGAAGTCGATGTCGACGAATGTCCCACGTCATCCGATGGTAGCTGTTTCCTTGGAGAGAAACGTACCTCCGATCACCGACTGAACCAGTCGGTCGTTGTCACCTATTCAGCTGGTCAGGAGCAAGATGATGCAAGACAGGTTCTATGGACATCATATTGCTGTGTGGATGTGTTTTGTTCTTTTCTTGCTGTTACTATCATCGCGTTTGTTCTTCTCGATGGCCCTGAGCTGCATCCTCTGTTTATATTACTGTCCACTGCGTATGGCTCGTGGCGACTGCTTTTCCCGTCAAGAATTCGGCTCTTTGAATCTTGTTGGTTTTGGGCTAGTTTCCTCGCGTTGCATGTCATGTATCTACCATGTACTTTGACTGTGCTTCCCGATGTTCTATTTATATGATGAGACTATGCTTGTGGCGCACTGTTGAGCCGGATGCTGGGGTGCCTGCGAGCGATATGAGGAGTGTCTTCGTTTGCCGATAGTCCTTCTACAGTCAACTTCAAGAAATGCCAGTCATACGACAAAAATGGAAGCTCAGTCTCCTGATATATCCACAAAACACCAAAAGTAGTTGGCTACTTTCCAGGATTCAGAATATTCAATATTCTCAATATCGATCCTCGTTCCATCTCACGTCCCTCGGAGCCTGTACGGCAGCAAGTGTTCATCAGCCTCAAGGATGGTCAGGTGGTGGTTTCAGAGTGGGTTAGTCAATCGGAGGTCTATTCAATGATTGATGTCTACCGTTACGGTACTATTGCTGTTTCTGTATTCGAAGTCTCCAGTCGCTGAGTTGGAGCTCGGTATCTTGTACGATTCGTGCTCACACGCGTTGTACAGACTCAGACGGGAGGCTTTGGAGTCTGGA
This sequence comes from Leucoagaricus sp. SymC.cos, assembly GCA_001563735.1. NCBI lineage: Eukaryota > Fungi > Basidiomycota > Agaricomycetes > Agaricales > Agaricaceae > Leucoagaricus > Leucoagaricus sp. SymC.cos. The sequence goes on along the minus strand of KQ962246.1, from coordinate 74,704 downwards.
AGTGAGAGGAGCAGACCGGGGACGGTGAAGATGACATCACGAATTTATCTTGATGTGGGTATGACATGATCGCTTGATGGGCCACTTGAACAAAATGAAATATTGTCTAGTTTGGGGGTGGGAGTTGTCAGAGAGACGAGATGTTGTTTTACCCCTTGATGAAGCTAAAGCCATTGAGCGTGAAGCTCTGACCATGGGAATTAACGAGAGAGAGACACTGTCAGCGACAACTGCGTAGGATAGTCTACTGTCGCTGAGAAACTCGTGGAACTCGACTTGTGGCTCGGAAATAAGGTATTCTAGCCTGTTCTAGGAAGCGCGTTATTTTTTTTGGCTGTTGCGCCAGCGCTGACTCATGCCATTACTGAGCCGACCAGTGAAGAGTCATACAACACGTGTGGGGCAAAGGCATTGGTTGGACATTGCCAGGTTATCACCGAACCTGAGGTCGTGTACACTGGATTGAGTTACAAGATGGACTAATGAAAGCGCATGTGTGCCATGTGGCGTGTTCCTTGGGGCGGCGAGTCCGAGGTCCTGGTAGAGGAGGGACCGCAGAGGTATTATGAGAGGCAGAAAACACAGGATGGGACAGCCTCGGTGGGGGCGCAGTGACCCCGGAAACAGGTTAGAAGGAAGGGGAGTCATTGGTGCGGAGGCGAGGGCGAGGGCGGCGTTATGGGTGTAGTCAAATTTTATGTCAGCAAGGAGACCGGGGTCCTGGTGCTGAGAATTTTTGTTTGTTGTGGACGGCGTCGACCTTGTCCCCGTCCTCGCACATAGGACTCGCCTGTTGCCGGATCGCTCTTCCAGCGTCCGTAGCTTTTTTTTCCTTCTAGATACTAGCCTTTCCAGCTGCTTTCACGCCTGCTGGCAGGTCATTTTTGACGACCTCAGACGCCCCAACTCTCAAAAAAGTCGACCAAAAAAGACCTTATTCCTGCCACATTCGTAAGTGCTCCTGTTGGGAACTGGGCAACGCTGACTGTTGCGCAGAATGAACAGACCTTCTACTGCACAGATATCCAAGAATCCGACGATCCCAAGGAACTCAGCTTGGTATAAGGGGCCCCCGCAGTCCTCTGCCCCGTCTCGCTCCCAGTCTCCCGCCCCATCCACCCCCATCGTCCAGACACACTCCAGGCGCCCAAGTGCTCTTTCCGGTGTCTCTATAAAAGATGGTGTCTCTGTGAACAGAAACAATGTCGGTGCCGCAAAACAAGGTCCGTGCGATATCGTCCTGGGCTGTGCAACAATGACT
>KQ962246.1:54065-73433 GCA_001563735.1 Leucoagaricus sp. SymC.cos | reverse complement strand
CCTCGTCCCCAGGATCAGCAGTGACGTTCGGTTCGATAGACGACATCTCTGCCCCCATCTCATCGTCCCCCGCTGCCGCACCCTCGATTAAATCCGAAAGCGTCAAGTCATTTGGGACTATCGACGCGGAAACTCATGTGAATGGCAAATCCGCTCTTTCATCACGACCGTCAGTGGCGGTCCCTACTTCTACGACAAGTTCGTCGACACCCTCCCCCGCTGTATCAGTAGCTCCCGCCGCGAAACTTGCAAAAACTGATATCGCAAAGCTCTTCCAGAATCCCTCATCCGCTCCCTCGCCCCAGCCTTCATCCGATGCTTCGTCTCCCTCATTACGTTCTGCTGGCCTCCCTTCGTCCCAATCTACACCTTCCTCGCAAACACCTCAGTCATCGGCCCCTACACAGCCGTCCCACTTTACACCGTACCGTCACCCTCAACCAGGTACTAACACAGGCGCATCTCGTTCCCCTGCGTACTCTACACGGCAAGTTGCCAATGGCACGGGCCCTCGCTCTCAAGGAGGCCCTAATGGTGCCCCCTCGCAGATGAATACCGGAATGCCAAGTCCTCGATTAGCACCAATGTCACATAATGGCCAGCCTCCAGCCATGCCGCCGCCCCCTCAAATGCAGCCATCCATGGGTCAGCAAATGCCGGTTGCATGGGGAGGATATTATGTAAGTAGAAATTCTTGATCATTTCGCTTCGACATGTCGATGTATTGATACTATTTTCCTAGTACCCTGGCGTACCAGACCAGCATTATTATCCCCAGCCACAATGGTATCACCCGCCTCCCCATCCTCCTCCCCCTGGGGGTCCGCACGGACCACCTCATGCCGGAATGCCCATCTCCTCCCCCCGGAATCCGCCTATCGGTCTCCAAGGCGGTCCCGGAACGCCTACCCTATCTCATGCGACCGCAACTCCCGTCCATCAACCCCACCCCCCGCCCCCCATCACGCATCCATCCACGAGTATGGGTAACATCACATCACCACCTCCCACGCCCTCATCAACGACGTCTCGGCTTAACGCTAATTCGTCTGCTTTTGCACCACGGCCCAGAGTTGTGATCAAAAAGGCAGATGGAACGGAAGTTAATATTGAGAACCTAAAACCCCCCACTTCGTCATCACCGGCTAATAACGTGTCAACGAATGGACAAGCTTCAACATTCCGACAAGGAAGCCCTGGAACGCTTAATCGCCGGAGCGTGAGATTAGAAACCCCGGAACAGCGTGCGCAGAGGGTTGCTGAGGAAGAACGATTGAAGGCTGAGGCTGATGAGAAGGCTAAGCAGGAGAAGGAGGAGCTGGAGCGAAAGGTGAAAGAGGCTGAGGAACAAAAGCGGAAGGAAGAGGAAGAGAAGAAGCGAAAAGAGGAGGAAATGGAGAAAGAGCGTATCCGAAAAGAGGAAGAGGAGAAAGAGCGGGTTCGAAAGGCTGAGGAGGAGGAGAAAGAGAGGATTCGTAAGGAGGAAGAGGAGAAAGAGAGACTGCGTAAAGAGGCCGAAGAGAAGGAGCGCCTACGCAAGGAAGAGGAAGAGAGAGAAAGAATTAGGAAGGAAGAGGAGGAGAAAGAACGGTTGCGTAAAGAAGAAGAGGATCGTCAGCGCAAAGAGGAAGAGGAACGGAAACGAAAGGAGGAGGAGGAAGAGCGCAAACGGTTGCGCAAGGAGGAAGAAGAGAAGGAGCGGCAACGTCAAGAAGAAGAGAAGGCCGTAAAGGCCAAAGAGGCTGAAGAGGCCGCCAAGACTCAACAGGCCAAAGAAGACGGCGAAATTGATGAGCCTCAGCAAGCTGAGTCTACCCCAACACCAAAGGAGAAGTCCCAGGCAAAAGAGCCTCTCCGCATCAACACCTCGGAACCCCTCAAGAAGCGCCCTGAGCGTCTCGACCTTTCAAACACTGGTTCTGTTCCCGCTCCCCTTCCATCTGCCCTCGCCACTGCTCGTATTATCGATGATCTCAGCCGTGTCCAATACCCCGAAGGTATCTCAAGCCCCAATCCTGAGCTCAATGCTAATGCCAAGGATGGCAAGTTCCGGTAAGCAACTCAGTTGCTGTGGGTAGCACCCCCGGGCTGACGAGTTGTTATGTAGATATGACCGCGACTTCCTCTTGCAGTTCATGGCGATTTGCAAGGAGAAGCCTGACAGCCTTCCTCCTCTCGATGCCATTGGTCTTGAGCCTATTGACCAAGCCTCCCTCGCAATGCACCGCACCAGCTCTGGTCGTCACCGCCAGGCCTCTGGACCCTCGGCCCCTTCCCGCCAAGGATCGATCGGCCTTGGTATCGGCGCCCCATCTGGTTTCGGCAAACCAAGTGGCCTCAACCCTTTCGCAGGTGGTGGAATGGGCAACTTCCAAACGGCACCGAAACTCACAAGCGAGGAGCGATTCCAGCTTTCTACAAGCCGTTCTGCTTCAGTTGGTGGACCTGCTGGTATGCCATTTGGTCGACCTGTCGCCATGCAACGTACACCTAGTCAAGGTGGACCTGGTGGAATGTCGAGCAACCGTACCCGTTCCCAACGTGGCAAGCAGCGCGATGGTGGTAAGATGGCCGCTCAACAGGCTGCCAGTGCACAAGCTACAGCTCCTGCGAACTTTGAACCCATAGTACCTCTTAAAGTCTCTGAGAATCGTTGGAATAGGAAGGCTATCCAGGTTGATAACGATTCACCGGAGGCTGTTGACAGGAAAGTCAGAGGTCTGCTCAATAAGTTGACCATGGAGAGGTTCGACTCAATTTCCGATCAAATTATTGAGTGGGCGAACAAGTCGGAGAAGGAGAAGGATGGCAGGACGCTTATTCAGGTCATTCGGTTGGTGTTCGAGAAGGCAACGGACGAGGCTACATGGTCGGAAATGTATGCCAGGCTTTGTCGAAAGATGATGGAGCAGATCAGTAACAAGGTGCAGGACGATGGAATCAAGAACCAAGAGGGCAAACCGATCGCTGGTGGACAACTTTTCAGAAAATACCTTCTGAATAGGTGCCAAGAGGATTTCGAGAGAGGTTGGGTAGCGAAGGAGGCCACTGCTGCCGCTGCTGCGACGAAAGCTATGGAAGATGAAGCAGTGAAAGCGGCGAACGACAAGAAGGAGGGAGAGGACGGAGAAGTTGCCTTGTACTCGGATGAATACTATGCTGCACAGAAGGCGAAGCGACAGGGTCTCGGTCTCATCAAGTTTATTGGTGAACTTTTCAAGTTGCAGATGTTAACGGAGCGTATCATGCATGAGTGCGTGAAGAAGCTTTTGGGCAATGTCAACAACCCAGAAGAGGAAGAGATCGAGAGTTTGTGCAAGCTATTGACGACAGTTGGGTCGATCTTGGATACTCCAAAGGCTCATGCACATATGGACGTGTATTTCCGGCGTATGAGGGAACTGACAGAGAGCCCCCATGTCAGCCCGCGTATGCAGTTCATGCTCCAAGTACGTTCATTTTTTATTTTGAATTTTTTCCTGCCTGGGTTTGGCTGATCATTGGAGTAGGATGTTATTGAACTACGAGAGAGGAAATGGGTGGCAAGAAACGCCGTTGCTGCGCCCGCTACGATCGCCCAGATTCATGAAGCAGTTCGTCGATTCATTCATTTAACTGCCATAAGCTTTTACTCATCATCATCTTCTCATCCAACCAGGCCGCCAAGGAGAAGGCAGCACAGGAGAAGGAGTACTCTCAACGCCAGATCAGCATGTCTCGCGGGGGCTCGCGTCGCGGCCACGACCGAAACGAACAATCCCAAGTGAACCCCGAAGGTTGGGCTGTTGCTGGAAATGCTACCCGACCTCCCTCCAAGGGTGTTGATTTGTCCAACTTTGGTAAGATCAGTAAAGCCATTCCGGTAACCTTCGGCCCGAGTAGCGTATTTGCTGGTAAGAAGGACAAGCGCGAATCCTTATCACGGACAAGCTCCAGCTCGAACATGTTTTCGATGCTTCAGAATGCGGAGTCGGGAGCAGATAAGAGTACGTTTTTCCGTGGAGTTGTGGCTGACATGGCAATTAATTGAATTTTTCCTTGTTTTGCAGCTCCCGAGGCGCAGCCGCAGCGGCGGAAACTTGCCCTCTTGCCTCGAACTAAGCCTATTGAGGCTGAGACTCAACAACAACAGGAGAGCAGTGAAGATGAGGAGGTCTCGATACCAGCGCCCGCTGCCGAGATGAGTGAAGAGGTAGCTGAGAAGAAGATCAAAGAGGACTTGAAGGAGTTCTTTGCTGTCCGGAATCTGGACGAAGCTGAGGTTTACTTTACGGCTCTTCCTACCATGCACCACAGCAAGCTGGTGGATAAGTTGGTGTCAAGCGCTGTGGAGTCCAAGGAGGCTGACGCGAAACTGGTGGCGGACTTGTTTACCCGGGCGGTGTCGAAGAATCTGTGCTCGCAGGAGACGTTCGAGCAAGGATTTGTGCCTTGCGCCGAGATTATTGATGATGTTGCGATTGATGCGCCGAAGGCCTTCCAGCTGTTTGCGATTATGGTTAAAGGGGCTGAGCTTGATGAGGAACGGCGGTCGCGGCTGGCATCCAAGTCGATGGACGATAAACTTCTTGCTCTACTATCATAGAACATTAGTCGCCTATTTTTTATCCCACCCTGGCATTGATTGCATTCGACGTAGCTTATGTATGGCTTTAACCTTTCTCTTTATTTCTTCCTCTGCCTTTCACTTTGTTCATTACTCCATCTTGTCTCGGCATCGGCTCCCCTTTTTCATATATTCATTTCCCTTCTTCCCCAGGTAGTTTAACTATTCTTGTGCTCCACATGGAGACTTGTTGTGTTGATAGGTACAACAGATGTGCGTACTCTAGATGTGCCGTATTATTCCACGAGATTCGCAGATTGCCCTGCCATGTGTGTGATGTGTCGACGTCATGGGGCGTGAGAATTATAAAGGCAGTAAGACTCTAGACACACCAAAAGGAAGATTTTTTCAGAAATGCAGAAATCGAATCGAGGATGCCTTGGTTCCTCCCTGCCCGGTCTCCCGTGAACTAGCCCTAGATTGTCCTCCGACCCCCACTTATAACCGCTTCGCCCCTCGCTCTTCCTTTTCCGAGCTTTCCGCCCCCAGTCCTAGACTCGCCTCCATTCTCTTAGACCATCATCATCGCCTCTCCTCCTCGGCCCCAACATGCCAACCCCGGACCCGGAGTCTGAGCCCCGCCGTGCTGCCAGAGTCTGGGCAAGTATCAAGAGCGAGCTCAATTTCTACCGCATCCACTTGGTCTATTTGTGAGCTAGCTTGTTTTGTGCAGTGGTGGTCCGCTGTCGCCTTTGGCGGCTTCAGCAGCCCTGTGGTTCTCCAAGCGCTAACTACATTTTCCCCTTCTTTTGGGCCTTGATCGATGTTCATTCTAGCACTGTCACTCCACTCATCTTTTCAGGGATTTTCTATGCGAGCAATGGGCGTTACCATATCTCGTATATTGATGCGCTTTTCAACTGTCTCAGTTCAATATGTGTCTGTGGATTGGCGACAGTCAACTTGAGCTCTTTGACTGCATGGCAGCAAGCGATTTTGGCTATTCAAATGACCATTGGTCATCCGGTGAGTTTTTCGTTGTCGCTGGGTATTGCTGCCGTGAGTTCTGATGCTGTATTTCGAGGTCTTTGTCTCATGGTTCATGGTGCTTGTTAGGAGGTCGGTAGTTCATGCCATTAGTTCTCCAATCTCCCCCAACCACCTCCCGATCTTCTTCCTAATACTCATCCGGTTGTCGCACTGGTAGGCATTACTTTGCTCGCAAGTTTGAACACATCTTGGCTGCAGAGGCGGCAAAAAACCATCCATCGGAAACTCTTCGAAATAGCCAGCCCGAAGAACAGCGAGCTCCATGGTCTTCCCGGATGGCGGCTCTACTCCGACCCGGTCGACGAGGTCTATCGGTTGTTGCCGAAGAAAGCAGCAACGGAAGCAAATCTGACCGACGCACCAGACGTGGGATTATCCGGAAATTGAGACCAGATATGATCAGGAGAATGGATGATGCCCCGAAGTTGGTCAATCCAAGTGGTTGGGTCACTGAGGGAAAGGCGCCATCCTTGAGGAAGGTCTCAATACTACCTTCGACTGACGCGGATGGAGCTGTTGATCAACTCCATGGATCACCAGAACTGGAGCCGAGTGGCGAATCATTGGAATCTTCCACAGAGCCTTCAACCCCTGGTAGCAATGGGTAAGTCTTGTTTATTTTAACTGGGTTTGAAGATCTGTGCGCAATGTTCGTTCTCATGTTTGTGATTATCAGACGTCGACGTCGTCGATTATCCGATCCTGGCATCCCATCAAGGCCTGCTACCCCGACTAGTACGTCCATTAGACCGTTTAAAATTTTGCAAGTTGACTGAAATTTTTTGATTTCATTCGCATCAGATCCCATACATAGGTACGAAACTATGATGGATACCACGACAGAGAATCAGCGAGGATTTCCTCGGCACCAGACTATCGAATTTGCGCCCACACTCCAGCGCCCACGAGGGAGACCCGAGCAACCAGTAATTCCCGAATACGAGGCTGACGCTTCGGATTTGCGTAAGTCCATTTTTCTCATTACGAATGGGATTGGTTCTGATTATCGCCACATCCACAGGACCGATACGTCGACCGTCTTTAGGACAGCATTATACCATTCACACGCAAAACACTATTCATACGGCACAGACGCATCGAACGCACCGCACTGCAATAAGCTCGAAGAACCGTGGCTATGGAGGTTTCCCCATGCCCCATCGGCTGATAGGCTCGGCCCTGAATAAGTTGTTCCCAAGGTTCAAACGAAGACTCACCAGAACTGTGACTATTCCTGTAACGACCTCCCTCGTTTCTACTAGAACAGGGCAGCATGCTCCTCCTCATGCCAAGGCCGTGCCCTACATCAGCTTCAATGCTATCGTCGGCCGCAACTCCGCGTTCCATCTTTTGACAAATGAACAACTGGAAGAAATCGGCGGTGTTGAGTATCGGGCTTTGAATGCCCTTTTGTGGTTTGTTGCAGGCGTGAGTTGGAGTTCACTGACTCGTACCACAGGGTCGAGTGCTAATGTCAATTTTTTTTCTCCAGTACTTCCTTGGCATACAACTCATTGCGCTTACCGTCATTGCGCCCTATATCTCAACAAGGCGCTGGAGTGATATCTTCAAACCTCCGAACTCGATAAAATCTATCACCAGTGGATGGTATGTTGGGGTGCTTTCAGAATTCTAAACATATCTTTGACAGCCGCCACATTCCTCAGGTTTGCGTTGTATCAAGTTGTTTCCTCCTTTTCGAACACAGGGTCGTCATTGGTGGATCAATCAATGATCCCTTTCCAAAAGGCCTACGCTATGATCGTATTCCAAATGGTGCTCATTCTAGGTGGGAATTGCGCCTATGTAAGTGAGATAATCTTGGAGGCTTGTCACAATTCACCGATCCATTGGACTTATTTGCTAGCCAATTCTGTATGTTTTGTATTTCCCATACCTTGATCACTGGCCTTACGGACCCTCTTCTTAAAAGCTTGCGACTTTTGATGTGTGTGGTATCCTTTCGCATGAATGCTCTTACCTAACTCTTGCACTCAGCTGGGTTACGACAAAGCTGATACCACGAACCTCGCGACTGAACGAGACTCTGCATTTCCTCCTAGATCACCCCCGCCGATGCTACACATACCTTTTCCCTTCTTATCAGACATGGTTCCTACTGACTGTCGTTCTGCTACTCACGTACGCCTATTCCGGGTCTGAGTTCCATGCATACGCTCACCTTGCGAATCTCAGATCTATCGATTGGTTCTTCTTCATGCTCTTAGACATTGGTAACAATGTTATTGATCAGATAGCCCTCAACACTCGTTTTGCGGCCGGTTTGTTCCAAGCTGTGGCGGTGAGAGCTGCTGGTTTTGCAATTGTGCCTATGAACAGTGTCGCTCCAGCTGTCAAGTGAGTTTGTTACTATTCCCAGTAAGACATTCCTTTAATCCTATTGAAGGGTGCTGTACACAGTCATGATGTATATCAGTATCTGTGAGTTACTCAATCACCGTGTTGTTGGCCGCGTGTTAACCGCATCTATTTCTCGTCAGATCCCATCGCTCTTAGGTTGGTTTCCCCGTGATTACATTAGGGAAAATGTTAACCGGTTCCGACCTAGTGTCCGATCAACGAACGTGTATGAAGAACAATCGCTGGGTGTGTTCGAAGACGTTGACGAAGATCTGAACGAAGAAAATTTTGAGACATCTGGACCCAGTCGAGTCAATGTCTGGAGCCGCTATCTGTTCATGCATGCCCGGAGACAGTTGGCCTTTGGTAAGTTGGCGAGCACGGATGTCCCAGGGACCGACTCTAATCAATTTCAGATATTTGGTGGCTTGCCATTGCTATATTCTTGATTTGCATTGTCGAGGTGGGTTGTCCAAAACACCTTCACACAATTTTGCTCAACCTTCTTTTAAGCGACATCAACTCAACGACCCGACTAATAATGAATGGTTCAATGTTTTTAATATCAGTGAGCATCAGTATCCATATTTTCAATGAATTGATCTCATTCTTGCACAGCATTTGAGATTGTCTCCGCTTACGGTTCTGTGGGGCTTAGTTTGGGAATTGCGAACGTGAGCAGTTTCCTTCTTCAAAGGGCAAGGCTTACGGGGCTATATTTACCTTCTCCCTCAGCAAAATTACTCCTTGTCTGGAGCATTCAGTCCTTTGTCGAAACTCATTGTCTGTGCTGTCATTCTACGCGGCCGGCACAGAGGACTACCAGTTGCTATCGATCGCGCCATTCTACTTCCGTCCGAATTTAATAACCACGATGATGCGGAAGACGAGCTTTATGACTCCAGAAGTCGTCGCACTTCAGTTTCCCAAGGCGCAGGGACAGGGTATAATCCCCATCCTCAGTACTCTAGGACAGACTCAAGTCGTGGCTACGATGACGGTTCGGAGGCATTGCAAAGACGGATTCTCAGGAGAGGAACAATGTCCTCAAACAAGGACCTTGATCCTCATGTGTCAGAATTCAGATCACGACTGGTTTCGAGTTTTCATGAAAGCGCAGGCGAAGGCCCTAGCTAACATCGTCTGGGTCTCTCTTGTCTCTCTTCTTAACTTCGCTTTCTACAAGGGCAACTTGAGTTATGCATTCGGACCTAAGGCTGTGCAATTCTAGGAGGCACTTTTCTGCACCGCGCTTCTGCTTGCTATTCCTGTGCTTTGATACCAGTATACACTTTTTTCTATATACACTATTCCTTCGTCATATATTCTTATATTACCGCAGTAAATATAGAGGACATAACCGTGGTTTTTTCTTATAATCCGAGGGCAAGCTATCGAGCATTCTGGGTTTGGGTGTGATGGCAATCGGGCGGTAACAGAGGGTAGAGCTATCTATAGGTCGTGGGTGGCACGGGAAACGAGTTCTCTTGCTTCCTCTTCCAACTCTCCCGTTTCCGTTGTGAAAGGAGAATCACCGGACCTACTGTCATATACCCAGAGAGGATGATTGGATACTTGACAACAATGGACGCTGGTTATTAGGAACAAGCTAGTTCGGCCTTATCGTGCACCCAACGCTCGGACACGCCGCCACCACCACTTAGCAAGGGGCCGCCTTGAGGCAGACTAACATAGTTGTTCGAGTCATAAGTAAACGTGTTAGTGTCCACACCACCCACCACACGAGGCTGAAGCGTCACATTCTAGGCCTGCTCTGAGCCACAACCTCACGCAGTCTACAAAATTGCACAGCTGACGGGGTGTTCGATTTCGAGTACAAAAGCCGCTATCGACGTCACCTGTCTTTTTAGTAAGTTACTACAACCACTTCTTGTCCCTCTGGACATTCTTGACCCATTTGGCTTTCCTGGACTTCTTAACAATCCTTTTCTTACCTCATTTCCCGATCTCCAAGATATGATATACAATACAACCACATACCAGAATGTTAGGCCAAACTCTATTCTTTGGCTTCTGTCGTTGCATTCTAACATGGTATGCAGGAAAATCCATTTGAGATGGATCTCTGTAAATTATTGCAGACGATGAAGCTAGAGGGCTCTACAGGAGTGAGTAGGGTTGACGATCTGTCGAGATCGCTTAATCTGACCCTCTCACCGGAGGAAGGATGCATCAGGATATGCAAATTCCGCACTGCCAACCTTGGTCGGGGTAAACACGCAAGACGATCCTATGGACGAGGTGAATTACCATGTACGTTGCTAATCGCCTCTCGTTTCCTCTTACTACACCGTCTAATGCCTCACACGTCACCCCTAGTCCGACGGGGGCTCGGATTACTCCAGTTCAGGCTCAAGCAGCAACGCGAGCAACAACGACAATCTCGGTCTCTCCAGTGAGGGTGTGGCCGCTCCGGCTATCCCCACAGGACCAAGCGAGGTCTTCGGCTGCGCGTACCTCCAAGCCATTCGCAATCAGCTCGACAACTACCAAACAACAGGCGGGGAGTACCTGGATGCCATCTTCACCCACCGAGAGATTCTCAACACGTTTCCTGCTGCCCACCATGACTGCGCAAGGGCTTTCACCGATCTGGCATACTCGATCGAGCAGAGAGCGTGGAGAGCTGATCGGGACGCTGATTTGGACGCAGTGACTGCTTTCAGGCATGAGGCTTGGATTATTGCTTCTTCCCTGTGAGCTTCATTTGCTTGGCTATTTTATGCCACGCTGTCTGTCTTTTGTCGATGAATACGAACAATAACGATATTTCTATGGTATTTTTTTTCAATGATACAGAACACCTCATGTCCTCTCCCCGACTTCGAAAGTCACGGTCACTGGAACAACACCCCGTGCAGGAACGGCGTGTATCATGCCTCCGATGTACTGAGCAGAGAGATTGTGCCAGATAACAGCCAGCTGTTTACGAATAAGGTTAATCAGCCCCTAACACGACTGTGGTAGTAGTATATATGACGTTATTCTTCAGCTTCTTGATTCGAACACGGCCCGGCTTAAGCACAGTAGATGATCACTTGCGAGCTTGGAAAGGAAAGGAAACTATTACGAGGACTCTGGCGCACAAAACCCCTCTATTGTTCTGTTTGGACGATTAACAGCCAGCTGTTTACGAATAAGGTTAATCAGCCCCTAACACGACTGTAGTAGTATACATGACGTTATTCTTCAGCTTCTTTATTCGAACACGGCCCGGCTTAGGCACAGTAGATGATCACTTGCGAGCTTGGAAAGGAAAGGAAACTATTTACGAGGACTCTGGCGCACAAAACCCCTCTATTGTTCTGTTTGGACAGCTCGTACAAGAAAAGTTCAAGATTTAAAAAATCGAATTACTGGCTGTACGCCGGCGGCCGCGGTAAATTCTAGTTGCGTTGGAGGCTTTGTAGCGCCGAGGCAAAGGCTGTTCCAGGTCATGTCATGAAGCTCAGAGACCCCTCGCCTTTAAGGTGGAACGATATGTACCTGCAATTGAGAGACTATTATTGGGAGTCACCGGTTAAGCTAGCTGGAAAGGAAAGGAAACTATTTACGAGGACTCTGGCGCACAAAACCCCTCTATTGTTCTGTTTGGACAGCTCGTACAAGAAAAGTTCAAGATTTAAAAAATCGAATTACTGGCTGTACGCCGCGGTAAATTCTAGTTGCGTTGGAGGCTTTGTAGCGCCGAGGCAAAGGCTGTTCCAGGTCATGTCATGAAGCTCAGAGACCCCTCGCCTTTAAGGTGGAACGATATGTACCTGCAATTGAGAGACTATTCAAGTTGGGAGTCACCGGTTAAGCTAGTTCAGATCGGAGGATTGTCCTTATTTGGCCACGTCCTCGGTCCCGGTGCACCGACCACCAAGTGAGTTCCAATATCTTCGTCAACTTTCGAGGTGTGGGTTGCTTTATGTTGTGAGTCTTTCACCCTTAAATCGAATTTTTTGATGAATCATTGTATCCATTATCCTCTGTATGACGAAAGGTCTGAGCACTTGCTCGTTCGCTTTCGAGTGACTTCCACTTAAATCTTCTCTCTGATTCTTTTCTATAAACATGTTTGGATCTTCCAAGCTAACTTCTTCCCTAAGTTTACAATGACGCAATCACTAGAAAACGTGTTCCTCCACCGGATGTTTCTTCTCTTTCAGGCTCCAAACTTTCCATGCATCGTCAGCAGGGTTAGCAATAAGGATGCTCCAACTAATCGCATAATGAGCAAGTACCAGGTCAAGCTCCTCGGTCTCGTCCAACATTTCCAGCCTTGAAATCCTAGCAGCGGTGTTACACATTAAATACGTCTTTTCGACATGCCACGCACCTGACAAGCTCTTCCTGCTCAATATATGAACGACGGATTTCCTTCAATGTTAGTGCGCGGCCTCCATGGAAACCAGCCGTCACAAATCGTGCGGTCAAGGAATCTAGAGTATTCATGGTTCAGCACCTGGGATTGAAACGTTACGGGCCTGTTGAAGAAGGTCAACTCAAATTTTCAGCCAAAGCACGCTGGTAAATTACGCACTCGAAGGTTGTTCAGCATCACCCTCCCAAAGGAATCGTTCAGGCCAAACATCTCGTATATGATGCAGCCGAGAGGACCGTTCGCCTTCACACTTTCTTCGTCGCCATTGGCCGAGAAACGATCAACGAACCATCGGAGGAGTCGTGATGATGCTTCAATCGACATATACGCCAACACGCACTCGAACAAGAGGAGAGTTGGACAATCCGATGACAGTATGGGAGCTTCCATTTCCTTAGAGGGTTCCGTCAATGGGCCTTGGAGAGTATCAGCTGGATCGCTTCGAAGGTCCGCGGGGAGTAGGTGATATTTAGGTGAATGCAATCCTGCACCGCCTTGCGCTAGAGCGATAGATAGACATATTTTGTTGAAGTTGTGTTCTGGCTTCATTGAACAATACCCCTCACCTAGTTTGATTTCTTCCGGCTTTCCTAAGATCTCCGAGAGCTCCTTGCTCTTCTTTATGTTCATAGACTTCTTCGTCGTAATCTCAGGGAAGTCAATCTCGACGTAACTCCTGATAGTGTCCTTGTGTTGTCCGGCCTACCTGAGTATATCACAATCAATAAATCATGGCCAGCGGAGTGAACATCGTCGTTGACAATATAAAATACACGTACCGCGATGCGCCAGAATCGTGTATCACTTCCTGCTCCTAAACTCACAATCTGACACTGCTTTTCATTCGTCCTTGCGAGATTCAGCCACTGCTCTACCAGGTCGTCGATGCCTTTTGTACGGACATAGGTTCCGACGTTGATCAAAGGAGGGCGTGGTTGCTGGAACTGCACTCTTGGCGCGAGATATTTTACAAAAGGATCGTTGAGATAGTGTTTCTGGACCGCTGATAACCTCGCAACTGCAGCATCACCATCTGTTTGTCGAATTGGTGCATCCGCATCCTGACGTGGGGGTTCTGAAGGAAAGCTTAGACCTGGTCGATTGAACATAAGGTATCAGAGCCGAACGAGCAGGTGACGGGCAATATCAAGAGGTGGTTGACTATTTGCAGGATTAGATACAAATGTTTAAATGACGTTGCCACCGTCGATCACATCAGTTTGTTCTTCATCACACAAGGCACACAACACATGACTGTGAAGTGAAGCCGTGCAAGATTATAATGGTACAGGGACGACATGAAATCAAAACCCAAAAATTACTTTCACTGTGATTGAGACTGAGAAAAGGAACCCTCGCGATACTCGTCCAGATCTACTGATAAATCATAAGACCAAGCTCTCGCTTCATATGCCTTCAAGAACGCATAACCTTTCGCGGTATCTTCATTCGCCAGAATCCTCACAGAGGGTCGGAGAACCTCATCCGACGTAACAAGAATGCACAGCGTCTTGGCCCTACTAATCGCGACATTCAACCTTCTTCTTTCCAATAAAAAGGCGAGTCGTGTAGGACTCGGGAAGTGAGAAAAGACAAATAACAAAAGCAGCTTCGGATCCTTGAGATAGGGTGAGTTAGTACTTTCCTCCATAAGCACTAAACAACTCACCTTGCAATCTTTCAACGGTATCCACGATGACCTGCCCGCCAATCATGTGAGAGCCAAGCTTCAGTTTCCCGAACGCCTCCTCCAACGCCGGACTGCTTCTCCTTGACTGCTGTAACACATTTCTTACAGCCTCGCGTTGAATGCGATGGGGAGTCGCAACAAAAATATTCTCATTGGGTGCACACTTCTGGATGAAATCAACGAGACTCGCAGCAACAGCGGCCTCTCCATGGACATGCATCTCATAGGATACATGGTCCGAATAACTTGACCAGGTTTTAAGACGGATGAGGGATAGTGAAATAGGACGGTGATTGAGGTCAAGTTCAGTTGTTATTCCGGTGGTTTGTTTTAGCGAGAGCTTGAGCTGAGGTGGTTTGAGGAGATGCTGAGCTTTACGAAGTATCACATTGGACAGCGAGACGAGGAAACTGCGGATTGCTTCAATGATCGATGGCGATATCGGTAGGTCGCTCGGAACAATCTCTTCTGCTTGCTTCAGAGTGGTGCCTAGCTCTCGAGGCTGCATTTTTTGGTGTTCGAATTGGCGAGAGTAAATCGTAGAGACGAATTCTCCGAGATCTGGGTTCAGCCTATGTAGGTTTCAGCTTTAGGAAGCCCGTTGCGATATGCTTTGAACCTCACCTGAAATTCTCTGTGAGCTGGACAACTGTACCTTGAGATGATATCGCATCATCCTGCGAACTGAACGTATCCGAAGCGCGATCATTCGCTTTCTCCGACCTAGTTCTCCTTGCATGCATCAGGCAATCCAGCACAGATCCAAATAGGCATTGTGCCTGTAGTTGCGGATACTGTGCACTTAAAATCGGTGCAAGTTGCTCGAAATCTCCAGCAACTATGACTCGACCATCGGGGGAAAGCGAGCGCATGACGAGGGAGAATGAACCCAAGGCAATCTGGCCTCCCTCATCCGCCACGAGAGTGTCAATTTCGAGGTTGCGATTCTTTGCGAAGTTGTACAACTAACGCGAGTAATAAAAGGCTTGTCGCACGGGGAACCAGGAAACGCGCACCTGATACAACGTGCCAGCGTATATGTGAACCAGATGGGTGTGGGATGGACCAGCGTGATCACTTCCCTTGAGAACTCGTTCGACCTTGACTGCATCCAGCCATTCAGTTGGCAAGGATGCAATGGTCCTATAACAGTCCATCAAGTGCGATAACTTGTTGAGCACAGCCTCAATCGCAGCATGGGTCACAGCGGTCAGGAAGATGATTCTCGGATCGAAAATTTTCTGTCTTTTCTGAACCTCCAACAACCTCAACAATGAAAGACATATTGTATAAGTCTTGCCGGTTCCTGCTCGTCGAGTTCTACGTCAGATATTATCGTTCTGGCAAAACCTTAACACTCACCAGGTGGGCCCCAGATGACCGAGAGCCGATTGGTCAGAATTCGCTGCGTGGCCTTATGTTGGGAAGGTTTCAATATTAACGATTTAGCCTTGTCGTTCTCGAGTTGTGCAAGGTCTTTGAATAGCTTCTGGATTTTCCCTTCAATTTTCAAACCTGATTCCGGCAGTGGCACACATCCAAACATCTGTGGCTCCAAGATGAGCTGCAGGTATGGTACCTGGGCTAAATCTTTCACGAGGCCCATCTCATCCACGTCCACATCCGTTTCGAATTGCAAATCTATTTCAAAGAGGGACGAAAGGACTTTCGTGGTGTTGAAGTCAATGAAACGCGGCGAAAGGCGATAATGAGCGCCAGTCTCGAGCTGGGTCTTCCAGGTTCCCCAAATACGGAACGTGACAATCGTTTCACGATTTACAGCCTTCATGTCTTTGATGTCTGCAACCGCAAGCTGCTCTTGGACAGGGGTCGGCTGTGCTTCCCAGTTCGCTTTTGAATAGCGGCTGAGAGGAAAAACGAGGCCTGATACGGCGAGGTCATCGAAGAGAGCCTCGACAGGAATAGTGCCCTCAACCTCATTCTCTGCGGCCACTTCCCTGACAATCAATTTGTCATAGAATGGATGATCTCGATCGGGAGGCACCTCAAGGACACCAGAGACAAGTTTGAATGTGTACTCTATTCCTCTGGCACCTTGCTTTGCGTCGCGAAATTCTAATGTGGGTGCATCGGGACAACCGTCAATTCGTGAATTCCATAATTCAGTAAGTTTTGCTAAGACTTCAAACTAGATGGTTCAAATGAGCTGGCATTCAAAAGACTAAATGATAGCCTCACTTGTTGCATATAGAAGAGCTTTCGAAGCGTGTCATTTTGACACAAGTCCATGAAATTGACTGGTAGAACCTTTGCCTCATTTAAGAGTAGCTGAGGGCCATTGGGAGGTCGTGTCCTCTCCCGAATGTTCACGAGGACGTCATAGATGGCATGGTTTCGCGCCTCAAGCACACGTTGAAGCTCAACGTCAGAACCGTGCGCGTAAACCCGGAACAGCTCTTCTTCTGACGGGGCTTCACCCTCGGTTCTCCGGGGAACCATTACGTCCGAGCATTCTTCCAAGTCCCAGTGCCCAGCAACGGGCAGCGCGAATAGTCGCTCCACCTCTCTCTTGAGCACGACGACTCGTGGTACCTGACCTAATTCCCGCTGCTTCTGACCCGTCCTTAACGAGTTGTCCTTCTCCTCATTCAGGCGAATAATCGCAACCTCCAGGCGCTTCCGACATTCTTCCGCTGTCCCTGATGTCGGTAAGTCCATTCTCGCTAAACATGCTTGATATTCCTTTTTCTGGCGCTTCTTCTTCGTCAGAAACCCGAGTAGAGCACCTGAAAGGAGGAGGGGCTGATAGGCCGTTTGAAGAAGTGCAGCCCCTTGAGCGAGGGCACCGATGCAAAGACGAACATCATCGGCATTTCCATCGGAAGATAGCGCTGTGTGAATGAGCGTTGTTTGCAAGGTATTTCGATCACTCGCGGACCAGACGTAAAACTGAGTTGTGAGGAATTTGGTCTTTGACCTTTCTTGTAAGCCAATGATGCGTCTAATGAGGTTTGCCAAAAGGGCGACTAGTTCTTCTCCAGCGCCAGTGCTCAAACGAGGTAACGAGATGTTGTTCGAGGTGTGAACCGTAACGCAGAATCTTTTGAGTGCCTGAGATGCCGAGGATGGATCAACGATAAATGACATAATAATCGCAATGTCCTCGTTCGAAGGGCACGTATAATTCAGACGTGGAATTATCTGGGCAATGTCAGGACTTGAGCGGCATCGTTCATCGCTAGAAGTGCTTACTTGAACTTTCCTACTGATGGCAGCCTCAACGACAGGACTTGGCATCGTGGAGGTGTGCCGTTTTCGGTGAGGAATCGCTAGCAGCCGTCTTGCTTTCTTACCCGTACCGGAGCCCTTCAGCGCCCTCCTGAGTAGGCCCTCGTTGTTAACTAGGGTATGAAGCTCTTCAATGTCCGTTAGAGGCTCTGGAGTAGACTCCAAGTGCTTTTTGCCAAGACGAAGTAAATCCTTCAGGACATGAGCGTCTTCCACAGATAAATTGGGTATCATCCCAACTCTACCCGTTTCGACGGTAGTTTCTTCGCATTGGGCTGCAAACTTGCATCCTTTACATGTAGGATTGAGGTGCCATCTAACTTGATCGCGTCTTTGAGACAAGATGAGAGGAAGGCGGTGGAACAAAAACGCATCCAAAGATGAGGAGAGGAGGTTGATGTTGATGGATTTGATATCAGAAATACTCGGACTGGTGGTATCGAATCCGTCCAATGGCGGAAGCCATATCCCGGCACTGTTTCCGCATTCAAAAAAATCACTCTTCAAAATATACTTCAAGCACAGAGTATAGAAATATATCTGCGCATGATGAGGTGTCTGGGGTAAGGCGACAAATAACTGTGAGTATCACGCTCTTGTCATACAGCCTGGAACGAACCTTCACAGATTTTGAAGCTTTCGCATCTATGACCTTCCAAACAACTTTATCTCCCTTGCGCATTATTTCAACGAGATCCGGTTTCCCCAAGCCAAAATTTACGGGCTCTTTTCCAAGTGCCCTAAACTGCTCGGCAAGCCGCTCCTGGGGTGGCCAAAACTGCAGGCCCGCTATGAAAAAGTGCTCTCTGTCGTCTGCCAGTACGTTCTCTATCAAAACATCAGCCTGCAAGGGGATTGGCGGCACTCGTAAAAGCAAGTTCGAATTGTCGAGCCAAGCAAATAGCGTTGATTCCCATTCTTCACCCCTATGAAACTGTGCTTTGGATATTTCTGATGCATCTTGGGGCGATTCTGTGAGAGCAGCGGGTTCGTTGTAGATGTTCCACAGGTATAGGTCACAACCAAGGTGGTGGTACACAGCGATGTTCGTGGCCGAAAGCGAGGCCTTAGCCATGATGGGGTGAAGAGATGAAGCTGTGCATAACTGGTTATACGTGGAAGCCGCGTGGGGAGTGAATTAGTGAGTCCTTGTTAAGTTCATCCACGAGTCAGATTGACGAGTTTGGAGAATAAACGATGGTATGGGAACCTGATTGGCGCCAAAAACTGATCCGGTCGACCTTGAGTGTCGAGTCAACTAACCACAGCTGTCCACTCACATCCATCGGGAAAAGTCTCCTTTCCTTATTTGTGATAATAAGCATCAATTCGATCCGATCAGCCAAATAAGGAGGGTCGACTTCAGATCCACCCATATTCCACCCATATTCCTGCAATTTAGTGGCAATCAGGAGCACAACCAATTTATTCACTCCGTATTTACCCCAAAAAAAGGAACAATAAGTAGCGAAAAAAATAGAATAACATTCTAATAGACAGTAGAATATGGGAATCTGCTTGAAAAGGGATTTACATAAAATAAGATAAGCAAGCGTTCATGCATCTTGAGCTCGTCAGCATTCTCGGATAGACCAACGTCCCCTTCATCAGTCTTGTCATTGTTCAGGTTATCAGTGTTGGCGTTGTTGGCGTCGTTACTGTGGGGAAATAAGCCCGGGCCAGGAGCATCTTCAATATGATGTGCGTATCCTTCGTCACTAGCCTCTCCATCCAACCAGGCGTCCTCTCCTTCATTCTCCTCTTCTTCCTCCATCTCATCCTCGACAAGCACGGCGTGAACTTGAGGGACGGTCACCTTGCTGGCTAAGCTTGGTATGGACTCACTATGATAATGTTCACATAGCGGATCACGACTGTTACGAATGTGAAGCGAGAGGCAATTTTCTGTGGAGAAGACCTTGCGACATCCTCTGCAGATGGCAATCGACATAGAGAACAAGTGGCCTGGGTGCGCTTGAGTAGTGCGTTCAATGGTAGGATATGTTTGTGTCGTTGAGTAGCCGTGACCTTGTTTGGACTTGTTAGGATATGTTGGACGATCGAAAGACGTATATAAGTACC
>KQ962246.1:30220-52269 GCA_001563735.1 Leucoagaricus sp. SymC.cos | reverse complement strand
GATGCTCATCCTCTCAATCTTCCCCGCCTGCTTCCAAGCGCGGTCACGACAACTTCGACTACCTAGCCTTGTAATTTAGTTTTTTTATCTCGTATCATTGTTGTAGTGTATCTATACATCGATTTGTACTTTCCTGGCTGCAATATATCATTGATTTGTATGTTTACTGTCCTTGAGGGATCACTTATCGAGTGAATATGTCTTATTATCGAGTGATTATTGAACGAAATAGGATTCGGTCCGAGGTTATTGTCATTGAATCGAATCAGATTGCCAGACGATTAGGGTGAATAAATGACTAAAAAACGGGACCCACTTCTGATTCCCCTTATTACCTTAATCATGTTAATTCCATCTTATTCTGCCTTCTAGCGACCTTCTAGCGACCTTATTTCTCCTAATCAGACCAAATAAGGAAAGACTACTTTTCCCGATGTCCTTTCTCTCCGATATGCATCCACGCCCCTTTCCTCCAGAAATATGGTCCCATACCATATCATGGCTGCCTATGTCCGACAAGAAGTCCTTGCTGGAGGTCTCCCGTTTCTTCCATGACATTGCACTACCTTTTATTTTTTCCGCAGTCAGGATATTTCTCCTAGGAGGGTACGAGACGCTTCAAATGCTTGATACGAATAATCAAAAGTTCGCGGGCGAGACTGAGGACAAACTCATGCGCAGGTCTTGTGAGGTTCTCCTTCACATAGTTGTCGACGACCGATTTGCCCGTCTTGTCAAAGATATGACTGTTGTCGTCTACACCGAATATCCGGCGAGCTTTGAAATACGTGAATCTATCAAATGAGTTTTGCAGGTCAGCCTCTAACATAGACTCTCACTAAAACCATCTAGTCACCTTGACTCAAGCACTTGGCGCTCTTCACAACCTTCAAACACTTCGTTATTATATCGGACCAAATACCACAACGCACTGCTTGACGGAAGGTGTTCTTCAAGCTACTCCGTCAAATGTAAAACATATTCTCTACTCCACGTATGCTGCGTTCCCCTCTCTTTCGATTCTGCGCTGACTTCACGCCTGACTGCAGCGTCATCCCTCATGATGTGACGGCAAATCTGCCAAACCTCGAATACTTTGAGTATCGCAACCTGATGTATTTTCCGGAGGATGGTGCTTCAGATGCCCCTCCAACTTCACCGGCTCTGCACAACATAATAGTCAACTTGGACCTCAACACGGCCATACACACCCGTCTGAGGTCCCTCGCAATTGATGCGATCTGGGTCACCCGCGTGCCTGTGTGGGTCTATAATCAGCTTGTTTGTCTCGAAATCAACAGTGACGATCCATCTCAACCTATCAATATCGACTTCATCTGTCACCACTGCTCAAATCTCGAAGAATTTTCTGCCACTGGAGAAATTTGGGCTGGATTCTGCCTGAATCTCCCTCAGACACCGACTCTTACCAAATTGCGCTCACTACGCCTGTCTTGTGACGGTGCCAATGCAGAAAGTCTTCCTGACGACGAGCACTTTACGGCGCTCGTGTTCTTCATAGTAGCCCACAATCAATTGCGACGTCTATACCTTCGCTTCCCAGATGCGATTTGGGATGATCTCTTACCATTGTTCAAAGAAGTTGGGAAGCTTCAACGACTCGAAGTGCTTGGTCTCCATGCAGGCGTTAAAGATTTGGATGAGGCAATGCTTGCGGAGCTGTTGGCGGATCTTCCGTTGAGCCCGAAAGCTCTTCAGCTCTCAATGGCTTGGGACACAAACACAGGAAGTCATGTACCCATAGTTGTGAGCCCCTCATTCTTTGTACTTCGAAATTATCAGACACTTACGCATGTCTTGCCAGATGAATAAGCTATCAGCGATGCCAAACCTCAAGTTCCTCCATATTTATGGCACTTATTCTCGTTTACCCTTTTCACCAACAGAGCTGGCTATGGATTTGAAGGGCCTAACGAGGGTAGGCTTGACTCGCGCCTTGTGGGATATCGACCGGAGCAACGATCAGGTGGAGGCTTTAAAGTGGCCGCGGTGGAAAATCAAATTCTTTGCAGAAAGTGACTTCGAGGATCCCGACGATGCTTGGCTTTTCAAGTATCACTAAATATTTGCTTGGTGCAACATCCCGTAGTATGTGTATGATTCGAAATCTGATCTCTGTTGTTCATGAGTTGTTATCAAACATGTTTCCTGTGACTTGGTGATTTCTCCCGAAATGCGAACGGTCTCAGCAGAATTTCAGCTTGAGCGCACGGTCAATCGATCTAACCTGATGCTTTGACTATTTTGTACAATATACAGCTACTACACAATACAGGTAGTTCGGAATTTAGCCAGGGCAATCAATGAAAACGTATACGTATGTCCACAAAACAACAACGGGGGAAGGCGAAGCCTCGTGCAACACTCGGAAAATGAAAAGGCCTAGAAACATACTTCAAATCCGCTCCTTCTACAAACTGAACCAAGGGTGACCAAGAGCCTCTCACACCCCATTCTGTCCTCTGGACGATAAACAGGCATCTCCCTAGCAGATCATCCAAGCGTTCAGATACACGAAAGAGGACATTAGACGTGGCGATATCTGAATGGGAACTTGATCGATTAAGACTGCAGACATGTACACTCACCTCCATGGACGAAGCCTACGCAATGCATGTGGTGTATCTGCTATGTCTATCCATTTTTGGATTGCCACACAGCAGATTCATGCGCCCGTTCCCAATGACCGGCACTATGGAAGGGAGAAATATTGGAGCTGGTCATCCACTGTCATCACTGAGAGTCTGGTGCACCTCGATCACCCATGACGGACTGTGTACATTTACTGCGCTCAATGGACTGATGTTCATGTGTGGGATTGAAGCCTATCAGGCCTTTTTCAACAGATTTGAACACTGTCGGACATGGCAATATGGTGGTCAGAGCGGCCACGATACGGTCGCAAGCTCAACGACAGGATCTCCTCCTGATATTTCCTTGTCGCATGTACCGAAGCTTGATGTTGACCTGACAAGACCCGATGGATTAAACACCGAACGGAAGAAAAAATGATATTGTTCATGTAATGATGACGTGAAATTATCTAGATTTGATCTTAAGTTCAATGAACTATATCGCTATACCTGACAGAAGGTCCGAATATCCTGGAATATATGGTCTGATCATGCGAGATCAGACCTGATTCCAACGATAACATATATCTGACCAAATCTGAACCCAAGACATTCCGTGATGAGATACACGAAAGAGGACATTAGACGTGGCGATATCTGAATGGGAACTTGATCGATTAAGACTGCAGACATGTACACTCACCTCCATGGACGAAGCCTACGCAATGCATGTGGTGTATCGCCATAACCACTTGCTTCGCCACATTCCTTGCTAGGTCCCCGCACAATCAACGGCTGCCAGATACTCTCCCAGGACGTCTAACATAGCTGAAACACTGGGTCCAGCAAACGGGTATATGGGGATTTGATGGATGTCATTTGGACCGTCCACGACAAAGTGGTCTTCGATTACCTGTAGCCCGCGCGAAAAATGGTGAGTATCAGCCTGAAGCATTTTGGGCACGATCAGGTCTGGAAGCTCATCAGGAGTTCTAGACGATGCAAAGCTCTCAAAGTGACAAGTCTCTCTGGCTGTTTATGTCGATCGTGAGCCAACCAGATAGTCGATGAACCACCAAATCCGAGTTTTTTGTGAACAGCTTTACAGCGGCACTCTGCGAAGAGGTCGCCAACGTAAATGAGGTGCAAGCCACCTAGCCGATAGTCCTCGGCGACATCCTCAACCTCGTCCAGTTGGGAAGAAAAAAATCGACGCTCAGATCGTTCGTGCACCATGGGCAAGGACCGCTACGTCAGTCTGAGTTTCAATGATCAGGGAGAGTAATGCAGTAAATGTCGCCTAGGAAAAAGAAGGGCATTCATGGAAATAAGTACGAGTTAAGAGCTGGTAGCGGTCGTTAGTATCAGGCCCTAGCCAAAGCTCTGCGGCTCATCCGAACATAGTCGGCTCGTGGGCTACTTTCACGATCTGCACGACCTTCTTGCTATAATCGAGAACTAATGAGTTGCTCATCAAACGGACGGAAGTTGCAGAGGTCGGACCTCAAAAAAGGTGAGATGCCTTTGCGGAGTTTCAAAAACAGCCGATGGGAACACAAAAGGACAACATACCGATGTTCGCCAACATCCCAATGCGCGGAGAGCCTGACTGCAAAAGACTACACTACTTAACACGGGCAGAGACATATTAGTCGAGAGCTGTGTACTTGTCAACTAGGTCCATCCACATTTGCCTGCATCGTGTGCGGAAGATAACATCGGCCAAAGTTTTAATTTGAACCGTCGTCCGTGCCGTCATGCCAGGCAAAGGAAATCCAATGTCGAGGCCTCGAGGGACGATGATGACGACTCTCACCATACCTGAAGGGCTTTTGCTCCACGTTAACTATGTACTGCTGTATCTCCTGGTAGATTAACGCTTCATCGACGTGCTTTGCATTAGCGCATGCTGGCAACGTAATTTCTTCCGAACTACGTCCTCAAAGGCTGGGTGTCGTCTGAGACTAACACTGGGAAAACAGCTGCCTGGACCTCTTCTGGGCTGCACTTGCTGAAGCGCTGAACTATGACATTGGCTCTTATGCTGAGTCACATAAATATAACTGCATTTGTTGTTAACTGGGAAGGAGCCTTTATGTACTGAGCATGGTCGCTCAAAAACTTTCACTCTAAGCTGACTTGGGGTTCGGCCGATTACGCTGGCCCGTACTTATATACTTCTCGAAATAATCTGACGCCGTTGTTCTAGTTGATTGCTGAATGTCGAACTTAGACAGGTAAGGTGCCTGGAGTACTCAACTTGAAACTTGAACAGGTCTATCTCTCGTTGTGATTATATGCGTGGCGTTAACTTCGAAGATCTTTTAGGCCTTCTGTTGCGTTCTGGCCTTGACACCGTTTCACACTAGCGGCGCAAGCACCACCATCCATACACTATGAGATGCTGATAGACATTGCTCGCCTCGACTCAGCACGTTACCTTCCATCCTGCTTTTGTTAGAGGCCCTGCAGTCACCACCAGCCTAAAGTGTATTCTTCCGTGGGACACTTTGGCTCGCCTCACGGGAAGACGAGCCTGGTTCTCAAATTTGCCGTCCGCTCACTTCTTAAGCCTAGACCGAAGCTAGTAACGCTCCCCGTAGAGCACTTTGATAAGTCCCAGTCCTCCGGAACACTCGACATCAATCAGCTCTCCCACCAACTCGTAGTCATCTTAGTCGATAGCCGCAATGGAAGTATGAATTTCTCCCATTGCCTAGTCCACTGCCTTAACCAATTGTCAGTGTGCCCCGATCGGCTTCAATTGACAACGATAATGTGCCTAGGGCCCAACAGTCTAGGCTGTTCGCTGCGAAGGAAATGGCTTTCGGTGTTCCGTGGGCTTCAGACGATGGATGGAAAAACCCGCTAGGCTAGAAACCAGATATGGGCAGGATTTACGCCCAGGACTTGAATCACCATGAGCGGCTGGAACCATGTCGGCGGTTTCCAGTGTAATATGTTGAAGTCCCAAACATTGACTCAACTACATGTTCGTCGCCGCGTGAGGACATGGGAATATATGATGAAATTGTACAGAATGTACATAAAACAGCAATCTAATAATTGAATGCAATACAAGGCGTGCTTTTAAAATGCTTAACGATAAATACAAATCGCGTCATGCCACATAACTACTGACTCAGAGCTTGTTCTTGAATTGCACTGTTGCGAGAGGTTGATCTGACCAAGTTATGAGCGACTATACTGGCGTAGGTAACTTGGGACTTACATATGTTTTCATACAAGTTGTCGGAAGGTGACAAACCCACACGCGCATGGAGAGCAGAGGCGTCGACCATTTCGGGAACGATCTCGTTGATGCTACGAGCACCAATGAGACGCATGTTCATCTGGAATTCATCCTTCACATGGAGGATCTGGATGGCTTTCTCAACACCCTCTTGGCCATAAGCGCAGAAGGAGTACAAGAAGCCACGCCCGATGCCAATGGCAGTGGCCCCAAGAGCCAAAGCTTTAAGCACGTCGCTAGCACGACGAACACCACCATCAACAAAGACGGAGAAGTTGGGATTGGGCCATGGCCCGCGGGTCTTGAGGGCAGCGATGATAGGCGGGAGGTTCTCAAGACCAGAGAAACTGGTATCGAGTTGTCGGCCACCGTGGTTACTGAGAACAATACCCTGGACGCCTGCATCATAGGCGAGGAGGGCATCCTCGGGGGTGGCAATACCCTTGAGGACGATTGGCACTGATTAGACGAGCCGTTAGTAAAAAAAGGGGGGAATTCGAGAAGAGATATTTACTATTGGTAATGCTCCTGAACCAGGGGATATCTTTCCACGAAAGGCTGGGATCAATGAAGGACTGACACCTGATTGAGTGGGGTGATCGAAATTGGGAATGTGAACACATACGCTAATAGCTCTCGAGATACCTTGGTCTTTCTTGACATCTGTCTGGCCATCCTGAACTTTGGCAGTTCCATTGTCATCAACCACCTTCATGCGCATATCCTTCTCACGACGACCGAGCTGAGGAGCATCGACGGTGATGAAGAGCGCCTTGATACCACGCTTCTCAGCGTGCTGTACATATTTCTTCGTAATCTCCCGATCGCGATTGACATATCTGAAGTTAAACAATAGTCGTTCAGCTGGCCCGTTTCGAATGTTTCGATCGAGATGGAGCTTACAGTTGCAGAAAGAGGGGTTGGCCAGGCTGTGCCGCATCGACAATCTCATCAAAGGAACATGAAGCAAGAGTTGGAATCTAGCCGACAGCTTAGATTTGGGCCGATTTCGGACGTGAAGCGTATATACGCACCATCTGAATAACGCCATGTTTGCTAGCCGCTCGTGTGACATTCAATTCACCATCTGGATGGCCAAGTTTACCGAGTGCGGTTGCAGACTGTTAACACCGATATGAAGGTTAGAAGAAGACGGGATTTCCCAGTACGGGAAAGGAAAACATACGATATATACGGGCATAGAAGATTTTTGTCCAAGAATGGTGGTTGACCAGTCCACATTCGTGACATCGCGTAGAACGCGAGGACGGAACCATACTCTAGAACTTTTGTTAAGTTACCATCTGCCGAGAGGAATATGGTGTTTACCTTTGGAAAGCTGTACGATTCTCACGGAGAGTGATCTCGTCTTCACCGCCAGAGGAATAGTAGGCCCAAGCTTTGGCAGGGAGGACGGCCTTTGCGACAGCCTCGAAATCATGAAGGTTCATTATCTCATCGATGGGAGGACGAGCACCCAGCATCGCTTGACGCCTCCTATCTTCCTCGGTCGCCTGCTTCACGGCTTTGACAATTGTGTTGGGATCGACAGTGCCAATGCTAGTTTATCAAGGTTTGGTTTCAGTAGATTGATGCTGGAAACATCATTACTTACTGTTTCTCGATGGGCAAGTTGGTGGTGATAGCATCCGGAGGATGAATGGGTTCATATGCCTCGCTAAAATGAAATGAGAAAATGTAGAGACAAACGTCGATGCGGACTCACGTGGCATCAACACCAGCATATTTCAGGATAATCTTGCTTCCCCCAGGATGTTCTGGACAGAAGAGGATTAATATGCGTTCTCGTATTTCCGTATTTCCGTAGCGGAGACACACCATCCAAGAAGTCAGTGACGTCGTATATTTTGCCTACAGGGTCTTTTTAGTGATTACGACTCATGATAGCGACTCCCTTTGCTCACCATGTACAATAATCCAGCAGCTGTCTCTGTTGTTATGCGAGGCGACAGTTTGGGCTGAAATGAGAGACATGTCGGGCTGGTGTATAGAATGAAGGACGGAGGATGCGAGTGCGGCGTTGATCTTCCCTTCTTTTGAAGGTCCTAGGCGGAATTCAGGGAGGCCGGCTTGGTAACATTAGGCGCAGATGGGCCCAACGTTACCTACTCCGTAGGTCCGCAGATTCCATCCAACACATGCTGGATACATCACTTTCGGCGTTAGAGAGGGAAGTCAAAACTGAGGACTGAGGCCAAGGCAAAAGGAGCGACAGCAGCAAACGATGACATCTCCCTATATTGTCAGAATCCAAACGGTCCAATTCGTATCCCGGAAAAAGCTATAGCCAGAAACTTCAAAAAAACTCGGAAGACAGCTTCATCAAAACATACTGCGAAGAACATCATGTCGGAAATTACAAAGCCATACACTAGTGTGCGTGTATAAGAGAAGCTGAAATTGGTTCTGTCGGTTATTGAAACAACGTTCCAACGGCGATAGAGCGGTGTCAGGAATGCAGGACACTGAAGGATTTGCCAAGAGATTTTTTTTCCATTCATAGCGTTTAAGTCGAGCGATGGTTGCTTACATTGGTCACAAGGCGTTGGATATGAGTAGGCTACCACAGGCATTTGGAATGTGTGGGCGTTGTCCACTCGCGAGGACCTGAAAAGTCACAGGAACCTCGTCCTGTTCAACGAAGACGCGACCGCAATCACGGTCGTTACTTTCCCACGTTATAGTTACTGAAGTAACGTTAATAAATAAATGCTTGAAACATGAGTATATATCTCCTTCACACTGGTTGAGGCGACGATGTGTGGTACAAGGCAAGAGGAACGAACCTGATCTATTCTCAATGGCTCTTGAAGCTCGAAGCTTGAAGCCGGGGCTCGGGCTTCCGAGTGAAAGATTTTTTGAAGCCTGAGGCTGGCTTGATTCTTTCCAATGGTACCCTGGAACAAGTACAAGCTGCAAAGCGAACCTTTTCAACAACCTTCTACACTTGGGAGGAGGTTGAAGACCCCATTTTGCACGGAAGGCCGACGAAAGGAATCTTGGCGTCCTCGACACTGTTGTATATTCAATTACCGCACTAGCTATTTTTGGGAGATGATAAACGCTCAGTTTAAATTGCTTCCAGATCTCCGAGATACTTCTTGACAGATTCGTCCGAGATCCAAGTAATGACACAACAACGGCATCCAAAATTTCTGCGTAATCGCATCAACCACACTAGTCTGAGAATGGTCTGGTTGATCTGGTATATATGAAGACTATTTCTCCTGGACATTCTTTAGTGTCCTTTTCGCCTGCCGCCCCCTGGTTTAGAGCTTGCTATGTCGTCAGCCGCAGTCGCAGCTTCGTCATCGTCGTCCTCCAGCCTTTTTGGCCGGCTATATAACACCATTCTTAACCCCTTGTTTATCCAATCATTCCTTCGATTCGTTAAGTTTGCCAAGCCACTTCTCGGACCCTTTATTGCTCCTCGGAGGGATCAACACGCAAAGACACGTGAATCGTCCCCCGAGCCTTTGGCTTCCGGTCCTCCAAGTCCGACTCAAACGACCTTTTCATCTGAGGAGGACGAGGCCCCTCATCCCGATGTTTACTACAATCCTCGCTTGGATCGTATAAACTTCTTGCATGGTCCTCTATCCCACAACCCGGCAACTAGGCTTCGGCAAATGCTCGCTCGTCCAGGCATTGTTGTAAGTGCTAGTGTTCTACGTTGTATCCTTCCTAAACATGAGCTGATTATTGAGCCTTTAGGTGGCACCAGGCGTTTGTGACGGAATCAGTGTACGCTGCGCTCTCGAAGCTGGTTTCACGTGTTTATACCAGAGGTATGGCTTTTGGTGATTCAGTCGAGCAAGTTAACCAATATCTTCAAGTGGTGCAGCAACTACCGCCTCACGTCTAGGTCAACCAGACCTTGCTATTGCTACCCTCAATGACTTCGTAAAGGTGCGTTAGTTTTTCTGACGTTTTCTTTGATGCTTACCGTGATGCCTTCATAGGCGGCCAAAATTCACTGTGGCATCGAATCCACGGTGCCAGTCATCGCCGATGCAGATACTGGGTGTGTATCAGTCGCTCAATTCGAGGAAGTGTCTGACCGTCTTGAAGGTTTGGAGGCCCTATTAATGTGGCTAGAACCGTTTGGCAGTATGACAGGGCTGGCGTTGCCGCTATGCACATTGAAGACCAAATTCAAACAAAGAGATGTGGTCACCTCCTTGGAAAGCAGGTTGTTTCTCGTGAAGAATTCCTCACTCGCATTCGCGCCGCCGTTATTGCTCGCGATTCGATTCCTGGAGGTTCAGACTTCGTAAGATAGCTATGCCTGAGGGTTAATCTTTTTCATTGATCCGAATAATGCCAGGTCATTATCGCTCGTACCGACTCCGCTCAAGTTCTTGGTATGGACGAAGCTATCACTCGTCTGAAGCTCGCAGCCGACGCTGGTGCCGACGTCTGTTTCATTGAAGGCGTTCGCACTAAAGAGCTTCTGGAGAAAACTGTCAAAGCTTTGGAGCCTAAACCTGTATGTGACACGGTCTCGTCACTTTCGTTCTTGTTGAATTTTTTTCTTCTCTTAGGTTCTCGTCAACGTTATCGCTGGCGGATTGACACCTTCTTTCACCAGCAAAGAGGCCGAAGCCATGGGTGCCAAGATCATCAGTACGTGTTATTTTGAAAGTCTAAAAATAGGCTTTGACATTTCACCACCAAGTTTTCTCTCTCGTTTCTTCTGTTGCAATGGCCCATGCTTGTCGTGAGGCCATGAGAATGCTCAAGAAAACAGGCACCGACTTCTCAACGGCGAGGGGCATGGAGCCCAAGCAATTCTTTGAAGTTATGGGTAAGCCGGCGCGGGCCCTAATGGAACGGACACTGAGTTACGTTCACTAGGGTTGAATGCAATTGTGGAATTTGATGCCAAAGCTGGTGGCTCGACATTCAAGAAAATATGAAGACTCCGATCATCTAGTGTCACTCTTTCGCAGTCTTTTTTCCCTTTTCACAAGTACATTTCATGTTCAAGTTTTTTGGATGTCACAGTCAGTCTCTCTTTTCGGCTTCCTTGGTTCTTCTGTATTTCTAGCCATTTCATTTGTATCCCCACTACATGGTCGTAACTTACTAGCGTAGACATTTTGTTAATGCATGTAGCCCAGGCTGCGACCATGCCCCAGTAGAGAATATTCTGGAGAATAGAGATTCCCCTGCAAATCCCTCCGAATCTAGAAACGCCCAACGTGAGGCCGACTCAGTGATCCCATCAATCGTCGAGTCACAATTCCTCAGTTCAGTTTAGACTCCGGCAATCCTAAAGGATAAAGGTTCCCAACCTTCTCAACCCCTACTCTTCCTCGGAAGCCCTAACGTTAACAACGTTGGCGTGTGACACGTTCGCCACGCCTCCAAGCTCTTGATCTCCTTGCGGTGGAGCAGCCGTGAATACAGACAGCATCGAACCCAGAAGGTGCAATGACTCTCAATTTTTTGACATACAGTAATAGACCGGTCACATGTACACCATCACTCACTTGTACACTGCCGATTTCCGAGACAAATACTCATATTGCTATCAAATTTTTTGGTGCATTCAGTGCAGAATAGACACTTTGACACTTTTTCATCAAGAATATTCTATCTCCAGCATTTTCGAGCCATAGGATAGCGATTCTTTGAGTTTTTCAAGATTTCTCAAAATTGTGAAAGTGAAATTCCCGTTCAGCATCTTGACTGCAGTGCCAAATTTTCTGTGAAATCAATGAGGTCTTGCATGAAGATGCCAGATCCAGAATTTCGTGGAGATTGGAGGTTGCCTTTGCCACCAAAAATTGTGATCTGTTCTCAGGGCCCATAATCAGAGGATGATTCATGACAATTTGTGATGGCTTTATTACCACATTTGGTATGTGGGAATATTGTGACACTAGTGTATGTAACGGTGTACAGGTGACTGGTTTTGGCCATATCATGAGTTGCCTGTGTGCTCATGGTTTCTCCACTCATAGGTTGACCTAATTTATTAAAAAGATATATTTTCATGTACTTCAGACCCTGATTTACCACTCTGTGAAGTCTTACAGCAATAAGTACAGATTTGGTCTCAGAACACGCGATTTTTCATTTGGGTGTACAACCGACCGGTCTATTACTGTAGGGTAGGATGTGGGGCGGAGGCGACCAAGACTATTTTCTTCCCAATTCAGAAGTCTAGTGGTTGAAGACTGATGTCTAGTCTTTTCCGGCTAAGGCCTAACCATATTCATTGACAAGCACCACATACGTTGCGACGATCACCGCGGGGCTGGAATATGCACAAGGTTCTTTAAGGGCAGAAGGTTCAAATGAAAGGGTATTATCTTGGCACCCCGCATTGATGTGTTTCTTTCCATTTCTCACCGAGGTTTCTTGCTCACCGAAGAGGCTCACAGCTGTTCAACCGCTCAAAGTCCGCCAAGATTGAAGGTGACATAACTCCGTAGCGCCGAAGAACATATTTGTTGGAGGAATGAGAATTGGGCTCCATGTGTCAGACAAGTTTTCCAAGTCTGCTGTCTCTCGGCGATATGCATAGCCTCAAAACTCATGTTCTGGCGAAATGCATGATGCCTTTCAGGCTATTGCAACGTTGTCTGGGCAATACGACATACTTTAGCCTATCGGATCGTGTCAAGCGACCCAGAGGATATGCTAGCGTGATCTCTAAGGGTTGGGTCTGTTCGATTTCGACGTATGTTTTTATTCTCTACCTCTTGGCGTGGCAATTAACCCCCGTGTTGGCTTCTTTTCCATAGTCGACGGCGTCAGAGCGTAGCGGCAATAAGTGAATCTTCGGAGTGTCTTCAGTGTCCCTATTCCACTTACATACCCTTATAAACGCCAGTTTAAGGCATCTCCAGCTCCCATTCACCTTCCCACTCCCTCCTGCTAAACCCTCCCGATTAACGAGAAAGAATCATGCCTGCTCCCAACTACTTTGCACGTAATGATCCCGCCCCCGTACCTGTGACACCAGTGGAGGCAACCGGGAACGTCGCCGCTCCCAATGAGCCTTACTACAACTCTCGCCTTGACCCCAAAAATTATCTTGAGGGTCCTCTGTCCGAAAACGCAGCGACTCGCCTGCGCCAAATGCTCGCCCGCCCCGGGATTATCGTGGGTACCGTTGGCGGCCCATTTTTCTTTAGACCACTTAACATGCCGCCAGGTTGCGCCTGGTATATGTGATGGTATCAGTGCACGATGCGCTTTGGAAGCTGGCTTCGAGTGCCTTTATCAAAGGTGTGTGCCACATGAGTTTGCGGTGATCGTTTGATGGTCTCAATTGCCGTATGTACCTCAGTGGCGCCGCCACCACTGCCTCTCGCATGGGCCAGCCAGATCTTGCGATTGCAACATTGAACGATTTTGTCGAGGTAAATTCTATAGAAATCGACATTAACTTTGAGAGGTTGACCGAGTTGTCCACAGGCTGGGAGCATGGTGGCCAGTTTGGATCCTCGCGTCCCCGTCATCGCTGACGCCGACACTGGGTTTGTCAAGTCCACTTAATCTTGAAATAAATCAAGTTCTGAAACCTTGTTCAGCTTTGGCGGTCCCGCCAACGTTGCAAGAACTGTCAAACAGTATGCTCGTGCTGGTATTGCTGGTCTTCACATTGAAGATCAAGTTCAAACTAAGCGGTGCGGCCACTTGATGGGAAAACAGGTTGTGTCCAGGGAGGAGTTTCTGACCCGTATCCGCGCTGCTGTCCTTGCTCGCGATGAAATTCCTGGAGGATCTGATTTTGTAAGATTGCTTTGAAAGATACCTCTTCAATCCTAGTTATTATTAAAAAAATAGGTCATCATCGGCCGAACAGACTCTGCTCAAGTCCTCGGGATGGAGGAGGCTATCATCCGTCTGAAGATGGCCGCTGATGCAGGTGCTGATGTTTGCTTTATTGAAGGAGTCAAGTCAAAGGAGCTCCTTGAATCTACCGTTGCAACTCTTGCCCCAAAACCTGTCAGTCATTCAGCTGTTAAAGTTCGTCGCCACTGTCGCTTATTCGAGAGTCCTAGGTTCTCGTCAACGTTATCTCGGGTGGTCTGACTCCATCTTTCACGTCATGGGAAGCTGAGAAAATGGGTGCGAAGATTATCAGTATGTTTTCTCGACGATTTGCGTTCATGCGTATTGTTGTGGACTGATAATAATCTCAAGTTTTCTCCCTGGTATCTTGCGTCGCAATGGTTCATGGCGTGAGGAACGCTATGAAAGCTCTCATGGAGACTGGTACCGACTTCTCCACTGCTAAGAGTATGGATCCTAAGGCGTTCTTTGAAGTGATGGGTAAGTGTTGATTGTTGACAATGTTTTCATGCCACTGAATTTGCTTCTCAGGTCTTAATGAAGTAATGGACTTGGATGCAAAAGCTGGTGGCACTGCTTTCCGTGAGATGTAGCATTGTTTTCATCCTTCTTCTCATCCTTGCAGTTCACTTGCAAAATGTTCATACGCTGGCGCATTCAACCTGTACGATACAGTAGATCAACAGTACTTGTAAGTTGTAGCTATACTTAATAATAGTTCAGTTCTCGGCCCGGTATTACCGGCATTCTGAACATGTTGGAGCGGAATACTCTATTCCGACGGCGAACCCGCTACGCCAGTTTACTCCCTCTCTTTTCTCTCGTGTCGCTCCACATACTTCTCCTTACCTTCATTGCTATTGACCTACTTTCACAATGACTGCGTCTGGAAGGCGACTCTCTGGGAAGGAGGTTGCTAAACACAATTCTCGCGAAAGTTGTTGGATCATTGTTCATGGTACGGGTCACTCACCGCCTTGGAAAACTTTCTGAGATGCTGAGGTTGTGGGGCAACAGAAAATGTTTATGACGTTACTGAGTTCCTTGATGGTAAGCCCGAAATCATCAATCTTCCTCGCCGTAGTAGTCGCTCACCCATTATTTTAGATCACCCTGGTTAGCGTCTCAAACCCATCCGTGTTCCAC
Source organism: Leucoagaricus sp. SymC.cos (assembly GCA_001563735.1). Classification (NCBI taxonomy): domain Eukaryota; kingdom Fungi; phylum Basidiomycota; class Agaricomycetes; order Agaricales; family Agaricaceae; genus Leucoagaricus; species Leucoagaricus sp. SymC.cos. The sequence goes on along the minus strand of KQ962246.1, from coordinate 37,443 downwards.
TCTCTAATCGTAGCAGGTGGTAGTAAAATCATACTAAAGTATGCTGGAAAGGATGCAACGTTAGTTCCACGCTTTCTCCTTGTCTAAAGGCTAACAACACTTTACAGACAAGAATATGACCCAATTCATCCCCCTGATGCCATTACAAGCAATCTTCCGTCAGAAAAGCAGTACGCAAGCTCATCCTTTGATTCTCGCGTCAATCTGAAAAATCCTCAGCCTTGGACCTGTGGACATGGAAACTGTCGAGAAAGCTGAAGTGAAGATTACTGACGAGGAGAAGGCTCGACTACAGCGAGTAACTGCCAGGCCCCCACTGGATGAAATACTGAATTTGCACGATTTCGAGGTGAGTGTGGTATTGGATAGTTCCGATCCCTGAGTCAAACGGCATTGTAAAAGGCAGTCGCAAAACAGGTCATGCCTGAAAAGGCATGGGCGTATTACTCCTCTGCTGCCGATGATGAAATCACCAACAGAGAAAATCACGCTGCATACCATAGGTAAATTTCGGACCAAGGACACCCGGATCACAACTCAACAAGTTCTTAGAATATGGTTCCGCCCCCGCATTCTCCGCAATGTGACGAAAGTTGATTGGTCCACGACAATTTTGGGGCACCGATCAAGTATGCCACTCTATATTGTCAGTTCCTCTCCCATGAGCTCATATCAACGATGCATTGACTGTTATTGAAGACAGCCACTGCTTTGGGTAAACTGGGTCACCCTGATGGAGAGCTCAATCTAACGAAAGCCGCTGCTAAGCATGGTGTCATCCAAATGGCAAGTGTCTCCTTTTGACTTCCTAGTGTCTCAAACTCAGATCTTGTAGATACCAACCCTCGCCTCTTGTTCCTTTGATGAAATTGTGGACGCGGCTCAACCGGAACAGGTTCAATTTTTCCAACTGTGCGCACCTCTTTCACCGTTCGCGATCATGTTACCAACTCGAGGGATAGATATGTCAACAAGGACAGGAACACCACCAAGCGCATTGTTCAACATGCTGAGGACCGTGGTATCAAAGGCCTGTTTATTACTGTCGATGCCCCTCAACTAGGTCGCCGAGAGAAGGCAAGTCACTTCCCCTCGAGCCATCCCGAAACATTGAAATGCTTATATCGGTTCTTAGGACATGCGCATGAAATTTGAAGCTGAAGATCCTTCCGAAGTCAGCAAGGCAGGCTCTGAGGGAGTTGATCGTTCTCAAGGCGCCGCTCGTGCGATAAGTGTGCGTGTGTCTTTGGCAAGATACTTTATCCTAAACCAATATGGATTAGTCTTTCATTGACCCCGGTCTTGAATGGGCAGACATTGATTGGTTCAAAAGCATAACCAAGAGTGAGAATGTCAACTATGCTGCTTATTTCTTCTCTAAATTTGTCATCAGTGCCGCTCATACTCAAAGGTGTTCAATGCTGGGAGGTATGGACTTAGAACCCCCTATACTTCGTTGATATTTTGATCCAGTGTTGCAGGATGCTCTCATGGCATATGATGCCGGTCTCACAGGCGTCGTTCTTTCAAACCACGGTGGACGTCAACTTGACTTTGCTAGGTCCGGAATTGAAGTACTCGTGGAAGTTGTGGCGAAACTAGGCGAAAAGCGCGGCCTCAAGTTCCCCAATGAGAATTTCCAGCTTTTCGTTGATGGCGGTGTCAGGCGTGCAACAGATGTCCTCAAGGCGGTAGCCTTGGGCGCCACCGCAGGTGTGTTCCACTTGGATAAATTGATAGATCCTGGAAACTGACATATTATGTTGCCCAGTTGGTGTCGGTCGTCCGTTCCTATACGCATTCTCTTCTTATGGTCCTGAAGGAGTTGACAAGGCGCTGGAGATTCTCCATGTAAGCTATAATCAAGTTCTGGTTGTCGAACTTAACCAAAGATTCCACCCTACACAGGATGAGTTTGAAATGAATCTTCGCCTTTTGGGAGCACGGACCATAAGGGAAGTCGTTCCTGAAATGGTTGATGCCTCCACTATTGCCTCGCATTTATCGGCTGTCCCAGGCGACAGGCTTTATGATAGTAACTGTGCGTCATATTTCTCTCTTTGTAGCCATAAATGCTCACTAAACCTGGCAGACGAGAGCATGCAACATGTTCGTTTACGGGACATTAATGCTAAGCTTTGAAGTCCAACACTGGGTTGACTGGGAGAATAACCTGCTTGGAATCAGCATGAAGTATCTGTTAATAAATGTTAGAATACCTGTTATCAGTGGATATGCCAACCAATTTTCACCCTGGATCTCGATACCAAATTCGATCAGCTATTTTTGTCTCCATGGTCGATGAATGAAAGTTATAGTCAAGCGCCTGATAAATGAAGAATCGTCAGAAAATGACCAAACTGATCAAGATAGGTGATCCATCGAACCTTTGTATTACCTTTGTGCAGTCGCAGCCTGATCTGGAGAATAGACAGGGCCTGCTTCAACTCTCCTCAATTTCCTGACTCGGGTGCCTAGATTTAGAGTAAAGTACATAATAGTTCTATTCCAGAGAACAACTTGAACATGCTGGTAAAGTACATATGTTCAGCCGATGTACACCAAATAAAAAATCTATAGAGAGAAAACCCAAGCGAGAAAGTGTGTTACACCTCCTTGAATGCGGTGCCTCCTGCGCGAGCGTCGAAGTCCACAACTTCGTTAAAGCCCATGACCTCAAAGAATGCCTTGGGGTCCATGCCCTGGGCAGTGGAGAAATCGGTTCCCGTTTTCTTCAGCGCGTGCATGGCAGCACGCACGGCATGCACCATAGCCACGCAAGAGACAAGAGAGAATACTGCGGAGGCGTCAGCGGGGGGCGAAGAGAAGCAGAATAATCAGAGAGACTTACTGATGATCTTGGCACCCATCTCTTCGGCTTCCTTATATGTGAAGGCAGGAGTGAGACCTCCAGAAATCACATTTACAAGGACGGGCTTGGGGGCCAAAGCAGTAACAGTTTGTTTTAAGAGCTCTGAGGTCTTGACACCTTCGATAAAGCAAACGTCAGCCCCAGCGTCGGCAGCCAGTCTGAGGCGGTGGAGAGCTTCCTCCATGCCAAGGACTTGCGCTGAATCAGTCCTGCCGATAATCACCTACAAATCAGGTAGTGTCAGTTCTATGTGCAGGGTTCAAGCCGGTAAGCAGAAACTTACGAAGTCGGATCCTCCTGGAATGGAATCACGAGCAAGGACAGCGGCGCGGATGCGAGTCACAAATTCCTCGCGCGATACGACTTGCTTGCCCATCAGATGACCACAACGCTTGGTTTGAACTTGATCCTCGATGTGGAGACCAGCAACACCGGCCTTGGCGTAGGCTTTGACGGTACGAGCAACGTTGATGGGCCCGCCAAAACCGGTGTCAGCGTCAGCGATGACTGGCATCGTGGGGTTGATGCTGCAGACCATTTGAGCGGCCTATACAGGGTTGTGAGCATTAACGATCCTTTGCTTAGGCGATGTCAACTTACATCGACGAAGTCGTTCATAGTGGCAATCGCAAGGTCAGGCTGACCAAGACGCGAGGCAGTCGTAGCAGCGCCACTCTGATACAAGCAGTCAAATCCTGCTTCAATGGCGCATCTCGCACTGATGCCGTCGCAAATACCGGGAGCAACCTGCCAAGTAGAATCAGCAGAAAGCCAAATAATTCTTTTGCATTGACTTACAACAATACCTGGTCGCGCGAGCATTTGCCTGAGGCGGGTGGCAGGGTTGTGGGACAGAGGACCATCAAGATAATTCTTAGGGTCGAGGCGGGGATTGTAGTAGAGACCGTTGGTCATGAGATCATCGGTTTCGTTTGAAGTCTGGGGAGCAGCAGCGATAGTGTTATTGGAGAAGTAGTCAAGGCCGGGCATTTTGTTTGAAATGTGGGAAACGAGGCAATTTGAGGGCAGAAGACTTCTAAGAAGGAAGAGAGGAGGATACGATGATGAAGAGGGGGGGCGTTGGGCGCCTTATATACGGGACACATGTGCCAGCAAGATCAAGGGCTCCTTTGGAAGACATGCGGTTTAGAGCAAGACCAATTCTCAAGCTATCCATACCAACGGAAGACGTGAAAGAAGCGAGACGGCCGGGGTCACAGATTGAAAAGTTGTCTAAACGGAGCTAGCATAGATTGACGGAACAAATTACACCTTGAGAACCGCGCAAGCAATCTTTTTTCCCCTGTTGAAACAAGAATTACGACAGGACCATGGCGTTTTGTTCACATATAGGCGAAATCGGGGCACCCTTGAGCAGATGACAACGCTCCATTGATCTACAGTTCCGACTTGGTGAAAATAGCAGATACCAGCGAGCCAATCGAATGCAGCAGCCGTCCATGTACCGTATGGGTCTTTGTCCCAGCCAGCCCAGTTGAATATGCAAGTACCGAATATCGGAACCTGGGGTACCACAGTGCCCGAGGCATAGCATATCGATCATACCAGGAAGTCGTCCTGATTGATACAGCTCCAATCTTGTAGTTTCTTTTGAGAAAACCACTCAAAGGTACGAACACAAACGGCGCTAAAGTGGCAAGTTAAATCTGAGATCCCGAGACATAGAAATGGTCTTGGCACATAGATACCGAAGATATGCAAGCCACGCTGGGAGGAGCGGATGAGCACCTTTGTACACCTTTGTACAAAAGCGCCGGAAATCAGGTCTAGTCAGTTCCTTGGCAAGTTCGAAAGGAAATTTTGGTCGGATCTTCTTTTGTTAAATAATTGGACTATTCACGACCCCACTCACAAACATCAGAGCCAAGCCATTTTTCTCTCTTATCCGTAGAAGCAGAACAAGGAGTTCTTCCCCGTGCGAGAGTTATACGAGCTGCCCTCAACATCATGGTGTCTTTTTTTTTTGTCGCTTGTCGTGATCAATTTGGAGCGCCGTCGTCCTTCGGTAATCACCCGCCAAAGAAGTTTCAAGTTCCTGGTTCGGCTTTAGTGCCTTGCCACCTGTGATAGCCAGGTGTGAATCCTTTATGGAAAGGCGAAGTCACGGAAGGCCAAGCCCTAATCAACTCAGGACTGCATCGCGTCTTGCCAAGTAACTGCTCATTACAATCGAGCCGAACTAACGTCCAACAAAACCATCTAAATGACCCCGCCGGGTTGAAAGCGTCCATTGAAAAACGGCCCACTTTGATCAGTGCATTGGGCAGCCGTGCTCCGTTGTACTCCCGAAGCTGGCTCATCAGCAATCTCAATCTCGCGTGCATACGAGATAATATTATGAGCAAGGTCGCCTGGTAGGAAAATCGTAGGAGTAGACATACCCCGTTTCTCACCACGGTTGTTTTGTCACCTTCAAGTCCGAATGCTTCTAAGTCCGCAAAGACCTGCTAGACGAAAGCTTCATACCGGAGATTCACAAGCTGGGAAACTGACCAGCTTGGCATCGGCATGGTTTCAACGCCACAGCCAAGCACATTGCATAGAGATGAGAAACCTCGAAGATTAATAAAAGTTCAGTCCGAAGTCTAACCCTGAGAGTATAACTGGCCCGTGGACAGCGTATCGCTAGTGGAATTGGTGGCTCTTGATTGAAACCCAGGAGTTGTAGATTGGATTGGCAAGTATCGAGCAATCTCCCATGGACAAGGGTGGGCTTGCGGCGATAAAGCGGCCTGGAAAATTATCAGGCAAAACAAAAAATTGTCGGGATAGGAAGAGCAGGCTGTCACGTTGAAAACAGGTATCGTGTTCGGCCGGATTCGATACAGTGTTGATTGAACCCCAGGAGTTGTAGATTGGATTGGCAAGTATCCAGCAATCTCCCATGGACAAGGGTGGGCTTGCGGCGATAAAGCGGCATGGAAAATTATCAGACAAAACAAAAAAAAATTGTCGGGATAGGAAGAGCAGGTTGTCACGTTGAAAACAGGTATCGTGTTCGGCCGGATTCGATACAGTGCCTAAATTGATCTTTATTTGCGCCAATCACTTGCGCCAAAATGACCAGACCCGATTTGATTTGGGGTAAATTATTCCCATATCGGATTTTCTTTGTATTGACCGAAAACCTCCTGTCACCATCTTTTTCTCCGCCTTATGCGTTTGCTATGTTCATCGTCATCAAGTATGAGGCCTTGAGGGTCGAGAGACATTAGTTGATTAACCAGTGGTGTGTTCAAGAACGCCCTCGGTCCGGACGTCTACGCGGCCCGATTTTTTCCAAGGCTCATAACTTTGTATACGACTCTGTTCGGATAGAGTCATCAGCTTGAGATGCAAAACCTCAGCTCGCTACTTGGTCAGTCGTAACACCTTCTTACGCGTTCAAACAGCAAATAACATTAGTTACTCACCAGGTTTTTATAGATTCATAGAAACTTCTAGCTTGTCAGTTCTGAGCTCTCGCCCTTTGTTAGAACCATCACTATGCTGAGATCGAATTTCCTCCAAATACCTAACCAGATACCGCCTCGACTGCGATCTCTGTCACCATCCTTTGAGCGGGCGATTCTCCACCAATATCCTCAATCATTAGATCAGCGCTTATATCGCCACACGAGCGACGATGCCTGGAAGCCCATTTCGATGCCAATCTCCTCTGGAGCAATTGCCCCTGGCCAAGCAATCTCGAAATTCCAAATCATCACATGGAACATCGATTTTTCGACTCCTTACATCCACGAGAGGACTGTCGGGATCCTCAACTGTATTCAGAACTATCTTCTGTCGACAAATGCTCAGACTCCGGGCCTCAACACGATTCCCCCTATCATTCTTCTCCAAGAGGTCGACTCATCAGCTTTTCCAGCATTGGTCACCCATCCTTTCATACAAAACAATTACGACCTGACCGATATTTCAGCCAGAAATTTCGAATCTGATTATGGGACTATAACCTGCGTCCCACATGCTCTCACACCCTTCGTGACTGCCATTACACGAATCCCATTCGAAAACAGTGCGATGGGTCGAGACGCGCTCACACTCGATCTCGATCTCCCACATTTCCCAAACTTTCGACGTAGTTTCCCTTGCCAGCCAGTCATCTCTCGAATTCGCATTTGTAACACACACCTTGAATCCCTTCGAGGACACGGTGACAGAGCACGTCCTGAACAGCTCAGAGTCGTCTCTCAGCTTCTTTTCTGTGTGGATGGAGGTTTGGTAGTTGGAGATATGAACTGTATTGCTCCTACTGACCATGAAGTGCCTTCGAGACTAGGTTTGATCGATGCCTGGGAGGTATTGCATCCCCAAGATCCACCGGAAG
>KQ962246.1:7233-30121 GCA_001563735.1 Leucoagaricus sp. SymC.cos | reverse complement strand
GTATTGACCGAAAACCTCCTGTCACCATCTTTTTCTCCGCCTTATGCGTTTGCTATGTTCATCGTCATCAAGTATGAGGCCTTGAGGGTCGAGAGACATTAGTTGATTAACCAGTGGTGTGTTCAAGAACGCCCTCGGTCCGGACGTCTACGCGGCCCGATTTTTTCCAAGGCTCATAACTTTGTATACGACTCTGTTCGGATAGAGTCATCAGCTTGAGATGCAAAACCTCAGCTCGCTACTTGGTCAGTCGTAACACCTTTTTATGCGTTCAAACAGCAAATAACATTAATTACTCACCAGGTTTTTATAGATTCATAGAAACTTCTAGCTCGTCAGTTCTGAGCTCTCGCCCTTTGTTAGAACCATCACTATGCTGAGATCAAATTTCCTCCAAATACCCAACCAGATACCGCCTCGACTGCGATCTCTGTCACCGTTGAAGGTAAAGCATCAATCTGCTTCTTTAACTCCATCAACAATGGTCCGGACTGCAAAAGATTCATAGGACAACCCGGACACCCATCCACACACGTACTCTTCAAAAACTCCATATTATCAAAAATTCCCTCCGTCGTCGGTCTAACAGCTAACTCCGCTTTCGCCTTGCTGGCAAACGTCTGCCACCACTTTGGACTGCCATACGAACTATGCCCGTAAGTGTTACATTGCGGGCATTTGAGACTTCGTGGGGGTGTAAGAAGCCCTGAAGCGGCTTTCGCGCGAGTGCGGTGGAGGTTGATGAGTTTTTGATAGTCGTATGCCGAGATGTGTCTCATCTCGTCTAATAGGGGTGTATCGAGGAGGTTGATGCGTAGTGTATATCTTGATGCAATTTTGGCTTTGTCTTCTAACTGTAATGGTTGAGAGGCATGCAATCAGTGAAGCATCAAACAAGAATAGACTCACATCAAAGTTACACGCAATGCCATACACACGTAACGGATTCTCCTCCAAATATCTCGATGACACCAACAACTCTTTTAACGCCTCCACTGCGGTCACAAAATCATATTTCAGCGCCGTCTTCAAAAACTCCATATTATCAAAAATTCCCTCCGTCGTCGGTCTAACAGCTAACTCCGCTTTCGCCTTGCTGGCAAACGTCTGCCACCACTTTGGACTGCCATACGAACTATGCCCGTAAGTGTTACATTGCGGGCATTTGAGACTTCGTGGGGGTGTAAGAAGCCCTGAAGCGGCTTTCGCGCGAGTGCGGTGGAGGTTGATGAGTTTTTGATAGTCGTATGCCGAGATGTGTCTCATCTCGTCTAATAGGGGTGTATCGAGGAGGTTGATGCGTAGTGTATATCTTGATGCAATTTTGGCTTTGTCTTCTAACTGTAATGGTTGAGAGGCATGCACATTAATCAATCAGTGAAGCATCAAACAAGAATAGACTCACATCAAAGTTACACGCAATGCCATACACACGCAACGGATTCTCCTCCAAATATCTCGATGACACCAACAACTCTTTTAATGCCTCCACTGCGATCACAAAATCATATTTCAGTGCCACACCCAACAAACATGAAACTTCATCCAAGGAGTTGATGTTTGGTCTCGGCACAGGATAAACATAGCACAACAGCTTTGTAAACACGTCGCGAATTTCGGGAATGGGAATTCGAGGTATATGTGCGTCGCTCGTTGAAGGAGAGTATGATGGGAGTGTTGGTGGTTGAGGTAAGGAAAACACGTCACGGAAGAAGGGAGAGGCTGCTGTGAGTACACATCGATGTGCTCGAATTTCTGTCGGGTATCTTCCTCCTGTTACGAGAATGACGTCGGCATCTTCAGCGTCGAAGTTGTAAGTATTCTCGCATCGACTAGCGCCCATGGTTGTCGTCGAAGTTGCGAGCGTTATGGGTGGCGAGGGTTGAGGCTGGTGAAGAAGGGGGCTGGCGAGGGACGGGTATTATGTAGTGAAAAGGACGTAGTACGTTCAACGAAACAGAACGTTATCTCTCCTCAAGGAGAGATATAAGTATGATATCCCACTTGGCATCCCAAGTTCCGTCCGAAAGGGTCCACGAAATGACACCAGCAACAGAGATCTTCATCTCCATCCCGTCAACTCAACCCACGCCTGATTCCATCTGGACCCTCCAGGGCCCCTCAACATCCTAATATAAACCGAACATGCCATTAGTTCGAGTTTGACACTGTATTGATGTATTAGGGCGGAAGACGCATGCAACAACTTTCACTTGGACATACAAGGTACCGAGCATTATTGACATCGCTTGACGCGTACCGCACGGAAATGGGAAGGATCCACATCAAAGGCCCATTCATACAGGAAGGCTCCTACATTCCATGGACAGAGATAAGTGGCGCATTTACTGCGCTTCTGTAAATAGGACTTCTGAATGCAGATTTCGAAGAGGGATACTTGAATCGGTTGTGTACCTTAGACTGGTTGGATTCACGGCCCTTGAGTGTAGTAGTGGTGAGCTAATCGAGTTGTTCAATGCTTGATGAGCACGGAAAACGCGAAAACCTGATGTTTCATTGGCGTAAATCAGGTTTATGGATGGGACGGATAGGTCTTCTGGCTGGGACGTTGAGCGCGCGGCGAGTGACTAGATTATTTACATGTGCCATTGATAGTACTACTCATTTAGTAATCACCCACCTAATGGGCATTTCGGAAGCGTAAGTGGCTAACAAAAACGCGCCAGTACTGCTCATGAAAGTGTTTGACGCTGAACACACCAGTGCTGCGCAATGACTCGAAGGAGCCAGGTGGCCTTCGTCAGCGCCCGAAACACCTCGAGAGTGAAGCCTTGAATGGTAAAGCATCACAAATGGGCGTCCATCCACAAATAACGGTCACGCCTTGACAACGCCAAAGGTCCAACACCACCGGAAGAGTTTTCTCCAAAGATGGTCAAACAATCGGCTATGACCGGGAGTATATATGGCTAAGTGACCACTATGGTCTTGTGGCGGAGTTTCTTGTAGGATAAAGATCTGTTGTTACAAGACCTTCATCTGTTCAATCATTCTCTTTTGTGGTCATACTAGTCGAATGACGCAGTAAGTAGTAGTAGTGGTGGTGGTGGTGGTAGTAGTAGTAGTAGTAGTAGTAATGATACTGAAATACAACATATACATGATATCTCAAGGGTTACAATGATGAAATGTCTACTTAGAGGTCTAATATCTGTCATGAATAAACAAAGAACACTTCCAATAAACTCGGATCGAAAGGCCAGAGAAATAGCCAAAGATAGACCCCATCGCAAACGCGAAAAGCGTAGCGTGATTGAGGCCGTTGAACCACCTAAGAAAAAAAACAACACCAACAATCAAATCGTTGAAGGTAAAGCATCAATCTGCTTCTTTAACTCCATCAACAATGGTCCGGACTGCAAAAGATTCATAGGACAACCCGGACACCCATCCACACACGTACTCTTCAAAAACTCCATATTATCAAAAATTCCCTCCGTCGTCGGTCTAACAGCTAACTCCGCTTTCGCCTTGCTGGCAAACGTCTGCCACCACTTTGGACTGCCATACGAACTATGCCCGTAAGTGTTACATTGCGGGCATTTGAGACTTCGTGGGGGTGTAAGAAGCCCTGAAGCGGCTTTCGCGCGAGTGCGGTGGAGGTTGATGAGTTTTTGATAGTCGTATGCCGAGATGTGTCTCATCTCGTCTAATAGGGGTGTATCGAGGAGGTTGATGCGTAGTGTATATCTTGATGCAATTTTGGCTTTGTCTTCTAACTGTAATGGTTGAGAGGCATGCAATCAGTGAAGCATCAAACAAGAATAGACTCACATCAAAGTTACACGCAATGCCATACACACGTAACGGATTCTCCTCCAAATATCTCGATGACACCAACAACTCTTTTAACGCCTCCACTGCGGTCACAAAATCATATTTCAGCGCCGCACCCAACAAACATGAAACTTCATCCAAGGAGTTGATGTTTGGTCTCGGCACAGGGTAAACATAGCACAACAGCTTTGTAAACACGTCGCGAATTTCGGGAATGGGAATTCGAGGTATATGTGCGTCGCTCGTTGAATGAGAGTATGATGGGAGTGTTGGTGGTTGAGGTAAGGAAAACATGTCACGGAAGAAGGGAGAGGCTGCTGTGAGTACACATCGATGTGCTCGAATTTCTGTCGGGTATCTTCCTCCTGTTACGAGAATGACGTCGGCATCTTCAGCGTCGAAGTTGTAAGTATTCTCGCATCGACTAGCGCCCATGGTTGTCGTCGAAGTTGCGAGCGTTATGGGTGGCGAGGGTTGAGGCTGGTGAAGAAGGGGGCTGGCGAGGGACGGGTATTATGTAGTGAAAAGGACGTAGTACGTTCAACGAAACAGAACGTTATCTCTCCTCAAGGAGAGATATAAGTATGATATCCCACTTGGCATCCCAAGTTCCGTCCGAAAGGGTCCACGAAATGACACCAGCAACAGAGATCTTCATCTCCATCCCGTCAACTCAACCCACGCCTGATTCCATCTGGACCCTCCAGGGCCCCTCAACATCCTAATATAAACCGAACATGCCATTAGTTCGAGTTTGACACTGTATTGATGTATTAGGGCGGAAGACGCATGCAACAACTTTCACTTGGACATACAGGGTACCGAGCATTATTGACATCGCTTGACGCGTACCGCACGGAAATGGGAAGGATCCACATCAAAGGCCCATTCATACAGGAAGGCTCCTACATTCCATGGACAGAGATAAGTGGCGCATTTACTGCGCTTCTGTAAATAGGACTTCTGAATGCAGATTTCGAAGAGGGATACTTGAATCGGTTGTGTACCTTAGACTGGTTGGATTCACGGCCCTTGAGTGTAGTAGTGGTGAGCTAATCGAGTTGTTCAATGCTTGATGAGCACGGAAAACGCGAAAACCTGATGTTTCATTGGCGTAAATCAAGTTTATGGATGGGACGGATAGGTCCTCTGGCTGGGACGTTGAGCGCGCGGCGAGTGACTAGGTTATTTACATGTGCCATTGATAGTACTACTCATTTAGTAACACCCACCTAATGGGCATTTCGGAAGCATAAGTGGCTAACAAAAACGCGCCAGTACTGCTCATGAAAGTGTTTGACGCTGAACACACCAGTGCTGCGCAATGACTCGAAGGAGCCAGGTGGCCTTCGTCAGCGCCCGAAACACCTCGAGAGTGAAGCCTTGAATGGTAAAGCATCACAAATGGGCGTCCATCCACAAATAACGGTCACGCCTTGACAACGCCAAAGGTCCAACACCACCGGAAGAGTTTTCTCCAAAGTGAATGCCGATGCGTGAGTCCAAGCGTTTCTCTGTCAGCCTAGACACCAACAATTAATGATCATCAGCATGAGGATGAATCTTTCACCCAAGTACCTCAAGCGCAGTGAACGAACTCCAAAAAGCAGCTGTGATGACACAATGAATGGCGGTTTGAGCCAATTAATTCACAAGTGCTCCCTTGGAACAACCATCAGACTTGGCATATGTATTCCATGCATAGTCGTCAGCGGACGCTTGTACGACAGGCACCTGTGAGTTGCTCTTGTTCGACAGCGAATAAGTGTTGGGCAGACTCGTATCAGACATTGAAAGGTTATTTTTGTTCGATTTTTAACGGTCCCTGTAAAGTTCGTGATTTTCATGAATGAGTTGAAGACCAGTGAGCCACTGCTGTCACAACGGACGGACCTTGAGAGATAAGTAATTAATCTTCCCTTCCTGCACGAAGACATAGATCAGAAACCGCTTGAAGACGGAGGAGATATGTAGTCACTCACATTTTAACCTCGGATATTGAGTTTTCGGAATCTAGTGTGGGGCAAAAGTGATAGTGGTTAGCATGTTCACAACTTGAAAGCCTGGCTTGCAAATTCTAAACATGCAGCTTTAAATTGCATTTAACTGGAGCGGGTTTTCTTGGCCCCTTATGACATCAACAGAGGAACGGGTTCATTGTGTGGTAACGGATACCGGGGGTTTCTATACTTGAGCCTCGTGACTTTCGCCGACAGTTGCGAAATTAGATCAAGGTTCTTAAGCACCATCAGATTAAACGCATGTATGATCATTAGTATCGAGGAAATGATCCATAGATATAACACCTATACAACAGTTTCTTGAACATGCGGTTGAAGCACCTGTAAAACCACCCCAAGTGAGCGTTCAAGTTCAATGCAAGAAGGAGAGTAGAATGCTTGCCTGAAACCGCATCGAATGTTTTATTATGGTAGCAGTTCCTCGTGTACGTTGAAGTGCCTGCAAAACCACCTTAAGTGAGCATCGAAGTTCTTTGAGAAAGAGATATCGTTGAAAACACTTGCCTGACGACATGCCCAAGCTCTCTACACGTCCCCTCGCCGTTCTCGCCCCAAGTAACAACCCAACGTCCTATTGGATTGCCACCCTTATCCCTAGTCTCCGCGATTGTCTCTTCCTGACCAGGCGTAACTTGTCTTGGACATTCCTCTTCCTTTGGCAAAACCACCTTCTGCGCAAGCTCCCACTTGGCGAAGGCACGTCTAGTCTCAACCAAAAAGCTCGGGTCATACACCTGGACAAATCGATAGTCAACGTCCCATTCCAAAAACCGCACCATCAACGGAGTCGACGAATCCGCGCCCAATGATTGGTTTACAAACTCCGGGCGCCAGCTCAATTGACTCAACAGCACTCACCGTAGTCACGCTCTCTTTCATGAACAACGACATAGTAGTCATCTCTATTCCCTCCGCACCACCATTCTCCTCTGGTCTAATATACCTCAACCTTGTCACATAAGGTTTCCCAACCCAGGCAACCAAACCCGTACTCGTGGCAGACGTTGTGATAGCAATCGATGCCAAAGCCAACCTCGCAGTTGGTGGTAAATTTGATTCAATAACGAATATGAATGGTGCGAGAGTTGTTGAGAGTGTTAGAGACGCAAGTGAGAAGATTTTGAGACGACGGAATGTGGATTCGAGTGGACCGACGTAGAGTTTGTTGTATATATCGTCTGAATCTTGGTTCTGTTCCGCAACATTGTCTTTTGAAGTTGTTGATTCCGATGGTGGAGTGGCAGTTGTGGCCGCTTCAGCAGCGACACTTCGACGCACAAATGAGACGGAAAAAGGGCGGCAAGGGACCACTAAACTCGGTGTCGGCTTTAGTGCAGATGCAAAATGTAGTGGTGGGGTGCACTTGGATGTCACCGTCCTCCTGAGCGTAGCATTCCCGAGTAAACGCGACGAAGTAGCAGTAGTCTGAGGGATTAGTCTTCGTTGGAGGAGAAGAGGCCTGGAGAGCATAGTGTAGTGATGGGGGAGAGGGGAAGAGACTACGGCACAGTACGCATCTGGCCCGGCTGCGGCAAACAGAACGCGACAGAGACCGATCTCCCTTTTTTGGTTATCCGAATATCCTCTTCTGTCTATCCTCGACATCATGGATCCTCCCATTTATTACTCGCGCTCAGAGTATATCGAGACTGTGAGCTGACTGTTTGCACGCAGAACAGTCAAATTCACGAGTGGAACTTCTCAGGACACGGGAAACAAAGTCTCGCGTCGGGCAACAATCGCAGGCCCACAAAACATTGTTCTCGGAGGCAAGACCATCATCTCCAGCGGCGCTATCATCCGTGGAGATCTCAGAAGAACGGGGCCGGGACACACTGTTGTCATTCAGCTGGGGCGGTATTGTTTACTGGGTGAGGGCTGTATAATGAGGTGTGTTTTCACGCTCCCTCGCCGTCCAAGAACTTGCTAATAGTCAGCCAACAGACCGCCATATAAAACCTTTCGCGGGGCATTCAACTACTATCCTATGAAGATTGGCGATCATGTCCACATCGGTGCCAATTCTGTTATCGAGGCGGCGACCATAGGAAACCATGTAGAGATTGGAAAGAATTGTATCATTGTTCGTTACCTTCCAGCAATCCGACGAGCTCGAGGTCTGACTGTATGCCTAGGGAAAATTCACAATCATAAAAGATTGCGTCAAAATTGCAGACAATACTGTCATCCCGTCCAACACCGTTATCCCCACGTTAGCGCACTTCGGCGGTTCACCGGGTAAGGAGGTCGCAAGTGCTATACTCCCCCGTCTGACGTCTTCTCAGGTCATTTCATCGAAGATCTACCCGAGTCGATGCAGGAGATGGTTGAAGCACAGACCAAGCAATATTATACTCGATTCCAACCACTTGACAGGCAATAGCCACATACTGTCCAGTTTCTTAGATACCCCTTACGCTTACATCTCGATTAGTCTTTCATCGTTTCTGGTGTGGTTGAAGCACAGACCAAGCAATATTATACTCGATTCCAACCACTTGACAAGCAATAGCCACATACTGTCCAGTTTCTTAGATACCCTTACGCTTACATCTCGATTAGTCTTTCATCGTTTCTGGTAAAGTTCCATCATGTTCAGTCATCACACATCGTGAGTTCCTGAGGAGAGGTCATTATGGATTACATGAAAACATAACTAAAGCAAAGAGAAAACTGAGGGGGGTGACTGTATGTGTGATATGCAAGCAATGCTGTAATATACTCATGCAAATGTTGTACTTTTAATAAGTCTAAGTATACCGAAGGACCAAACGAATGGACGTGACGCTACCGCGCAACGAAAACAAACCCAGGTGACAGACCACCGCCAGGACAAGAAGGATGAGAAGGGAAATCAAGTCATAGTACAAAGGCGTTTAGTCCTTCTTCTCCTCCTTGGGAGGCTCAGTGGATTCTGATGACGAACCCTGCTCAGCAGCACGCTTCTCATACACCTTCTGGAAGAGGCCGAGGGAGGCGTTCTGGGTCTCGCTGATCTTCTCGCGGATAGCATCAGCAGTGACGGAGGCATCACCGGTTTGGCCCTTGCTGGCGAGCTCGCGGAGCTCACCAATGAGCTTGGTAACCTTCTCCTTCTCGGTGGAATCAAGTTGTTCCTTGAACTCGTTCATTGCTACAAAGAAAAATAAGAATCATGAC
The DNA here is from genome assembly GCA_001563735.1 of Leucoagaricus sp. SymC.cos. Lineage (NCBI taxonomy): Eukaryota > Fungi > Basidiomycota > Agaricomycetes > Agaricales > Agaricaceae > Leucoagaricus > Leucoagaricus sp. SymC.cos. The sequence continues at coordinate 21,143 of KQ962246.1, read as the reverse complement.
AAAGCCGGAATATGCAAAAATGTAGACTCACCCTTCTCAGTATCAATGCAGACGGATTCTGCCTTGTTAGCTTCCTCAATGAGGGCGCGGCGAGCCTTGTCGGCCTCAGCGTACTGCTCAGCATCAGCAACCATCTTCTCAATGTCCTTGTCATTAAGACCGGACGAGGAGGCGATGGTCATCGACGAGGTTGAAGTTGCCGAGGAGCTTGTTATCCCGGACAAGCTCACGCTCACCCTGGTAGATCTTGACCTCGATAGCGGTCTGACCATCAGCGGCAGTCGAGAAGGTCTGCGACTTCTTGGTGGGGATGGTGGTGTTTCGGTTGATGAGCTTGGTCATGATACCACCAAGGGTCTCAATACCAAGGGAGAGGGGGGTGACGTCGAGGAGGAGAATATCCGTAACATTGCCAGCGAGAACACCACCTTGAATAGCAGCACCAATAGCAACGGCCTCATCGGGGTTAACACCCTTGCTGGGGTCACGACCAAAGATGGTCTTGACAGTTTCCTGAACCTTGGGCATACGGGTCATACCACCGACTAGGATAACCTCGTTGATTTCGCTAGCCTTGACACTAGCATCAGCGAGTGCCTTCTTGCAAGGCTCAATAGACCGCTGAATAAGAGGCTGCACGAGACCCTCGAATTGAGAGCGAGAGATCTTCATGTTGATGTGCTTGGGGCCCGAGGCATTGGCGGTGATGAAGGGCAGGTTGACCTCAGTTTGGGTTGTTGACGAGAGCTCAATCTTGGCCTTCTCAGCGGCCTCACGAACACGCTGGATGGCCATCTTGTCGTTTCTGAGATCGATGCCCTCCTCCTTCTTGAAGTGTTCGAGGATGTGCTCGACGAGGACAATATCAAAGTCCTCACCACCCAAGTGAGTGTCACCATTGGTGGACTTCACCTCGAAGACACCCTTTTGCATCTCGAGAATAGAAATATCGAAGGTCCCACCACCCAAATCATAGACGGCAATGACGGAGTTGTCGGCACGGTCGAGACCGTAAGCGAGGGCGGCAGCGGTAGGTTCATTGATGACACGGAGGACATCGAGACCGGCAATCTGGCCAGCATCCTTGGTGGCTTGACGCTGGGCATCATTGAAGTAGGCAGGGACGGTGACAACAGCGTTGCTAGTATTCGGATTAACCTCAAGCTTCAACGAAACATTGACTGAAGACTTACTTGATCTTCTTGTTGGCATACTGTTCAGCAGTAGCACGCATCTTGGTGAGGACCATTGACGAGAGCTCTTCCGCGGACTACAAAAGGAAATCAAATTTAGTCTTGCCGATGACGTAGAACATTCGGAACTCACATATGTCGAAGTTTTGCCTTCACTCTCGACCTGGACGGCCGGTCGTCCATCAGAGGTGGCAACAATCTTGAAAGGCCTGCCAAGAAGTGAGTAAAAAAACTGACGAAAGAAACAAGGACCACCTACCAATGACGGGCATCCTCCTGCACCTCCTTGTCCTTGAACTGACGACCAATGAGACGCTTGAAAGCGAAAGTGGTGTTGCCTGAGTTGACAACAGCCTGGCGTTTGGCAGGGAGACCAACGAGACGCTCGCCGTGCTTGGTGAACGCTACCACCGAGGGTGTTGTCCGGGCACCCTCTGCGTTTTCAATGACACGAGCAGTCTGCCCCTCCATCATAGCAACGCACGAGTTTGTCGTTCCCAAATCAATACCAATGACGTGGCCTGAGGTGAAGATATTAGCGTATATGAAAGCACTGAAAATAACTCATACGGACCATTCACTTTCGTGTTGAGATTCCTCGCGATCATAGAACGGGGAAGGCCCTAGAAACAGATTAGAAAGTAGTCTTACGGCCAAGATACCTCTACATACTGCATAGTGGCCAGACCGTGCGACGGCAGAGCGGAGAGAGCGAACAGCAGCGAACATGGTGGTGAGGGTGGAGAAAGAAGGGATGACGGTTCGAAATTTTGTAGCGCGGATTACATACGCGTCAAGTCTCGCTTTGCGGGAATACCCGAAAGCTCCAGAAATTTCCACGTGACACGTTGCCTCTGATTTTCGCCCTTTGGCGTCAGTTTGGCGCGCCCCTCGACTGCACTGGCTCCGTCAGCGAGCAAGCTTTGTTAATGAACGGACCGATTTTTCTGTAAGATTTTGACGTTGTGTTGAGCCAACAAACGCCTGGGGCCGCTGATTAGCTTCGGCATCGTGGCCACGCATATTCGGAACCTGCGCCTCCGCGTACCATTGCAAGGGAGTCATTCTAGCTTCCCACAGCGCTACTTATGATGACAGGGGCGTACACTCTTGCTCCGTCCCTCCCCGTCGCTAATGATATCGCCACGGTGGACAGTGGCCGACAATAATGAGGCTGCTGCTTAGCTGCTTTGCAAGCTAGTGAGCCCGTCGTTCCCATGACGAGGGGCGTGTGCAGGAATTTGAATCGACACAGTCGCAAGTGACCAAAAAGGAAGCGAGCTTCAAGGCGACCGTGAGTCCGGCGATCATATACCCGGCCGGCTTAATCCACAGCGAAATGGTTGCCATCTAGACATCTGCATATTGTCCTTTGATTCTGTTTCTTCTACTTATTGTTGGTTCTTTCCTTCGTATTGTTGACCTTGACCAGCTTCCTCATGTCTACCAGCACCCCCAAGAAGAAGATAGGTGGTGAATATGGCGAGATTCGCGCTTCCATAAATGTGAATAGTCTGAACGCCTACCTTACGAAGAATACACCCCAGATCAAGACACCCGTGGATGTCAAGCAGTTCAAAGTAAGAAAAGACTCTCGGTCGATCGAGTTAATCCCTGTTGACCGAGTCCCCAGTTCGGTCAGGTATGGACCTCGAGTCCGTCTTACTGCCAATACCCCACATTCCCTAATTAGCCGTCCATACCAGTCGAATCCTACATATTTCCTGACCGACGCAAGGTCAGTAACATTACTCTCTCCACCATTTCAAAGTCATGATTTAGACCCTTTCATAGTGAAACTCGCTGGGTACTTCGAAAGAAGCCAGCAGGTCAACTCCTATCTTCCACCGCTCATCAAGTAGAACGTGAATTCAAGGTCCTCAATGGTCTTCACAAACATAATAGTAACCCCTCCACGTTGCCCGATGATAAGGTTCCAGTACCGGAGCCCATCATTCTTTGCGAGGACGTTTCTGTCCTTGGCACGCCCTTCTACATTATGGAATTTCTCGACGGACGCATCTTTACAGATACTCGTATGCTCGAAGTGTCTCCTCAAGACCGACGAGAATGGTACGTGATCTGTACCCCTCATCGACTTGTTCAGCGCGTCATTCTCTCTCTTTTTCAACCCCAGTTGGCTCTCTGCAGTCCGAGCAATCGCAGCCCTCGGTCATGTCGACCCTCACAAAGTGGGGCTCTCGACATTCGGACCCCAAACTGATTACTTCCCCCGTCAAATCAAATCCTTCACTCGTATCTCCGCCGCCCAGGCCCTCGCAGTAGACGTCGAAACCAATCAACAAGTGGGCAACATTCCGCTCTACGATGAACTCGTCCACTGGTATCGTAACAATCTTCCTGATGAGAAGAAATTCGGTTTACGTATCGTTCACGGAGATTATAAACTCGACAACATTGTTTTTCATCCAACTGAAAATCGTGTTATTGGGATCCTGGATTGGGAATTGAGTACTTTAGGTTCTCCTGTGGGTTTCCTTGGATGCCTGTGGAATCACTTGGGTCATCTGACATGTTCTTATAGCTCGGTGACTTTGCCAACATGACAATTCCTTGGTCGATTGACAAGAAGAATATCCCTGAGGGTGGGTCGCTTACGCTAGTCCGTGCATTCAAGAACACGACGGTGGATGTTCCGATTCCATTGGAAGATCTCGAGCGTGAATACTGCCGACTCTGGAATCAACCATACCCCATCCCTGAGATGGTATTTGTTAGAAGTTGGGTGTTGTTCCGCGTATGTCTTCCATACTTACTCGAACGTTTACCGGCTTCTGAACAATTGTCTGCGATCCCAGTTATCCATCATTTTACAAGGAATCGCGGCTCGTTTCGCTATACGCCAAGCCAGTTCAGAGAATGCTGTCTCCCATGCCAAAGGCTTCCACGTACTGGGCAAGCTCGCAAAAATTTGTCTCGAAGACGCAGGAGTCGTTATCACACCCAAACCCAGACTCTGATCCATAATCCTCTTATGTGACAGTTCGATTCGCATGTATACCACTGTCAAGTGCAATAAAATGGGAAGTCCACTGAACTACAAAAGATTACTTGAGTCAACTATGTACTGACAAAACAACAAATGAGAGAATTAAATGCTCGCAATCTATGAAGACGATGAAGATTTATATCTCGTAAAGATATGCGAAAACGTCCTCAGCCCTCTTAACTCTGACCTTGATTTCGGTTTCTCCTCAGCAGAAACCGTCTCCTGCGTGGGTGTTTTCTCCCCATCTCCATACACTTCAGCATCAAGATCATCCACCTTTGCCTTCTTCCTCCCACTTCCATTCATCCTATCCGGAGGAGCCAAAAAGTTCATCATAACCGACCACAGACTATTCGCATTTAACTCGCTGGCCTCCTCCAAAACAGCTCTATCAGCGATCAATGCCAACTTCCTCGCCTCCTCTGTATCTCTCCTAGCAACAATACTACTCGGTGGCGGTCTCTCCATCTCATCCAAAGCCCAAGCGTATCCCCAACCCGGAGAATTCATCACACTTTCACGGAACTTGAAATGGCTCCCTCCACCACTGTTGGATTTTGAGTTGAGATCACTGCTGTTACTTGCGGATGCCCTGAACGCGTCGAGACGTTCGCCTTCCTCCTTTGCTACCCGTTTAAGATTCTTTATTCGTGTCTTCTCAATATGTTTGTATGTGTTCTTGAACTTTCGTCGGAACTGGACTTCTCCGGCTGAATATCGTCTGATAGTGAGTTCGGACACCATTCCTATCATTTCTTCAGGTACTGTGAACGCATCCAACTCGGGTTCGGGCTCTAGGGGTCGAACGACACCTTGCGTTGATATACGCTCTCTGATGATTCCGAACGAAGCAGGATCCTATAAGGATATTCTTGAGCTATTAACCAAACAAACGATAGCGAGAAATAAACCTTGTTATCTCCGTATACTGAAGGTTCTCCAGCATATCTATCCTGTGAAACAGAGACAGGTCCGACAGTCTTCCTTCGAAAGACTGAGCCAGTGACATCACTAGACGTAGTTATCGAACTCTCTAGGATACCCTCTTGTATGGGTTCTCTAGATTGCCGACGAACAGCACGACCAGCCATTGCGACCTTGTAAGACAAAGCACGGCGCAATGACTGTTTCCTTGAAACAGAGGGACCAGTAGGAGTATTGCTCCCTGAGCTGTTTTCGCTCGTTGGAGCACTTATGGATGATGATTGCTGCTCGGCAAGTGGTGGGGTTTCAGGGCTGTCAATCGGGTCCGATGAAGCTGAACGCTTGATCTCAGGAGAAGAAGCATGACGACCCATCTTCAGTATTGATGAATCGCTAGCGGAAACGGAGGGACCAGGAGGCATTCCAGTAACAAACCTGATGAAACTTGCCATCGCACGGTAGCAGAACTTTGCAGGCGTCGAAAAGAGGAATAGGACAGGCATAACATGGCATGTACCTATTGAAAAAACTCAAGCTTAAGTGCTGATGTTTCGACTTGGTGGACTGGTGAAACTGACCATCGTAAACCTGAAGATGCACTGCAGTAGGCTGTGGGTGACGTTCCTGTATGCCTTCCAACAGCGGATATAGGCTCTTCGGTTGACCTTTCACAGGAAACTTATGAGGACTTGCAGCCCTATGGGCTCTGATCACACGCGTTGAGTACAAAGCGGATAATTCCAGAATTAGGACTGACGTGTAAATTATCTCGTCTCGGAGGACCTCCTTGTCGCTTGCAATGAAAAGCAGGGGTGGTAGACCACCTAGGTATCCATGCGCAGGGCTCACGAGGGGATGCACGAGTAAACTATTCTGTGTGTAAAAGTGCACTTGTCGGTCAATTTCAAGCTGTTCCCCTGCCCCCGTTGTCAGAGCTAGCCGTTGGGGATCAACAGCGTTGGCAGAAGGGACTTGAACACCTTCCCCAACGTTTACAGGCATGTCCGTAGTTAGGACGGAATGAGAATCTGAAGATGTCCTTATAGGAGTTTCTGGTGCCTTGACGGGGTTTGAACACTCGTCAACTCCGAACGCGTGGCGCAGTTTCTGCCGTAAAGACGCGTGAACGCGTACCGAGACGTCGTGTGGAGGTGGAGGCCATACAATGCTCGGCTTGTGAAATGAGAGGCCAGTGGGAGGAAGAATGTCCTGTTTCAGGCATAAGAAAAGGTAAATTGACCATTCCAAGGCGTCAGACAGACCGTTGCAGTATTCGTGTGTATACTCGGAAATGAGTGTGTCAAGTCACACCAGGGTGAAATTAAAACGCCTCCTGCCGGTAAAGGCAATCCCGCGTCCCGGATCAATTGCAAGAGAGCAAGAGACATACCCCCGCCAGCAGAGTCGCCTGCGATGACTATATGTTCAGGCTTAATCGCGCGATGATCTGCTTCAGGAGGTGGTTGAACAAGGTAAAGGTCTAGTTGACTGTATCAGCTCCATCCTTTCAATGCGGTTCTGGCTCACAAGCTGAAAGTGCGTCATGGAGACCACAAGGGAATGGGTATTGCGGTGCTAGGCGGTAGTTGATGGCTGAAAGAAAGTCTCATTGAGGGGAGGTGTCAATGTAGTGAAGCTGAGGTGAGTTACCAAACACACGACCATTGATCTTGCGCGCATGCCGTTGTATGCTATATCTACAAACCTTCGTGAAGACGCATACAATATTGAGTGTCAATTCGCCTACCTCTCTTGGTCGACGCTACCAAAGTAATACCCGCCTCAAGAAAACAGGGATCAGTCCGAACGAGCTACGATCCTTAGTTTGGAGCACTCACCTCCATGTAAATACAGTATACAGCGCATCTCATCCATATGTTTCTCGTATGTGCCATCGTCATTTGAGGGTTCGCTCTGAGGTTCCAAGCCGGGGCTCGCAGTAGCATTATGAGAAGATTGAGCCTCGCACATCTTGCGACGCCTCTTCGCCTCACGCCAATCCTTCTTAGCTGTGATCCACTGAGCATCGACACTGTTGAAACAAGATCAGTCGCTTTAACCTCAGAGAAACCCCATCAAATGTACACACCCTTCTATACCGCGAACCTGCCACCACTTGACACCTCCTACAATTTCCCTCGCTTTGTGTTCTCCCCCGAGAACATTTACCAAGATCTTCGCTGCATCGTCACAACAGGAAAGAGGAATAAGGACTCTCACAAGGTGGGTATAGGGAGATGACGGTGTTTGCGTATTTGAAAAACCTGTTCTCAAACCGAATGCATAAGGACAGAGCGAGGAGATTGAAACAGATCATTAACCTTGAAGCTCCTCGACAGTATGGCTTAATACGATGCGGGAAGTTAGAGAGCGTTCACTTTTCAACAGCAGATATACAGGACGCACAAAGTCGACTCATGAAGGAAAGACTACATGAAAAGTGAACTCGAGCGTTTCAGCGGACGACACAGATGAACGCACCTTGATTATATGGAATGCCTCGTCGTAAAGAATCTCATCCTGCTTGAGCAACCTGCCGGGGTCTGCTGAATCCCTGGACTTGACCCGATCAAAGTAATGCTTGACGAAAGTGCCCAACATCACGGGCCCTACTTTCAGGCCCATGTCCCGAGTGAGCGAGTTGGAGAGCATCGCATGAAATGAGTAGAGACAAGAGTATAATGGACCAGAGAAAGTGATGGACCGTTACATTAGGCGCTGGTGGCCAGGAGGTAGCCAATATTAGACTCGGCGCATCTGTCTTCCGTCAACATGACACCGACAAACGTGTCGGGCCGCCGACTCTCATCCAATCAAAGCCTTCCTTCGCGCAAATTATTTTTTGACAGTCATCCAGTCATCCATGGAGCCTCTCGTGGTCCGATCTACTCTTCATTGGGCCGGTGAGTCAATAAGCCATCCGCTCTATTGATAACTTATTAAAAGATTCCAACCTTATTACTATCATAATCATTACAATAAAGATTCAATAATAGATGCGGGATATTGACTCGCTGGCCCGGGCATCGCATTACACACGCTGAACTCCGAGTACTTATAAAATTTTGAGAGCCTCAGAAGAACTCATCCCCCAAGTTTCAAGCCCCTTAGGCCTGCATCAAGTTGGTTCGATTTCAGCGCCTGGCTTTCACAAACTGAACTGTCTTCAAAAACCCAGTCGGAGATTCCGGATCAAAAGCTCAATGACCTAATAATCTGAGATTCCGCATACTCTTGAATCTTCGTCCGGACTGCGAACCGCCGAGGTGACTCAACCATTCCATATGAACTTGGATTTCTTAATTTACTTCAGAATTTCGCCACATCTGAGGCGCTCATAAAAGCAAACGGTGCTGGACAATCCTTCTTTTTTAACTCTTCCAAATTCCCAAAACAACGAGCAAGTAGAGTATAATGGACCAGAGAAAGTGATGGACCGTTACATTAGGCGCTGGTAGCCAGGAGGTAGCCAATATTAGACTCGGCGCACCTGTCTTCCGTCCGCTGACATCCGTCAGCATGACACCGACAAACGTGTCGGGCCGCCGACTCTCAGCCAATCAAAGCCTTCCTTCGCGCAAATTATTTTTTGACAGTCATCCATGGAGCCTCTCGTGATCCGATCTACTCTTCACTGGGCCGATGAGTCAATAAACCATCCGCTCTATTGATAACTTATTAAAACTTTATTGAAGATTCCAACCTTATTGTGAATTCTATCATAATAAAGATTCAATAATAGATGCGGGATATTGACTCGCTGGCCCAGGAGCGAGCATCGCATTACACACGCTGAACTCCGAGTACTTATATAATTTTGAGAGCCCGGGAAGAACTCATCCCCCAAATTTCAAGCCCCTTAGGCCTGCATCAAGTTGGTTCGATTTCAACGCCTGGCTTTCACAAACTGGACCGTCTTCAAAAACTCAGTCGGAGACCCCGGATCAGAAGCTTAATGACCTAATAATCTGAGATTCCGCATGCTCTCTCATCTTCGTCCGGACTGCGAATCGCCGAGGTGACTGAATCATTCCATATGAACTTGGATTTCTTAATTTACTTCAGAATTTCGCCACATTTGAGGCGCTCATAAAAGCAAACGGTGCTGGACAATCCTTCTTTTTTTAACTCTTCCAAATTCCCAAAACAACGAGCAAACATCACACGAAGCGAATGGCTTCAACTAGTCTTATTCTTCAAAACGTCAAAAGGACTGAGTCCTACTACTTTGCATGCGGTGGTTTCGCCGACCTATTCAAGGGTCAGTGGACTCGACAGTCGGGCGAAGTCCTTCTAGTAAGGCCACTATTCTTGCCTCTACGATAAACTTCATTTCAAACATTCGCCTTGTCAGGTGGTCATCAAGCAGGTCCGTCGATGCACATGGAATGATAAAGCTGCCGCTGAACGTGCTCGAAAGGTATCTAAGTGACACAATATATTACTCGCAGATAACTTATCTGATTCTTCAGCGATTTCTTCGAGAAGCAGAGCTGTGGGCTAAGTTACATCATCCCTACATCGTTCCATTCTACGGTATAATCTTTGAACGTGAATTTCCCGGACTTGTTATGCCGTATTACAAGAATGGGGATCTGACCGAGTTCTTGCGGAAGTACCCCCAGACAGACATACTTGACTTAGTGAGATCTGATCACTAATCTCGCCGACCGATTTTTAACTGGATAGCTCTCAGATCACTCAAGTTGCTGCAGGACTGGAATATTTGCATACTATGAGACCAAATCCCGTCGTCCATGGGGACATCAAAGCCGTACGCGAAACTCCATTTGACCCGCCTTTGTCGCACTCACTTTACGTACTCTAAAACCAGTCAAACATTATGGTCACTGATGACCGCCATGCTCGTCTTGCCGATTTTGGCGTAGCGAAAATGCTCTATGTCTCTGGTTACACGACCACCAGTATTGGTGGAAGCTGTCGGTGGATGTCACCAGAAATCCTAGAAGGATCCGACCCATCAGCAACGGTTGCTTCTGATATATGGGCGTTCGCGATGACCATTCTTCAGGTAAATTTTTGGCTCTGTCGTCGTGCCCCAAACCGTTAACACGTATGCAGCTCTATACGGGGAAGGTCCCGTTCGGAAATCTCAAGAACGACGCCACAGTGATTATCAGTTTGACCCGCGGTTACCTTCCCCAGCAACCACCTGAGATTGAAGACTCCTTGTGGGCGCTACTGAAGCGCTGTTGGGTAACAGAGGCATTCAAGCGACCCGCAGCCCCCATCCTCTCAATTGTCCTTCACGTGATGACCACTCAGAAACTGACGCCTCAAGAGATAAACGATCTTGTAGATCATCTCCAAGCTGAGGGACATGATCTCAAAGATGACGAAGCGCTCCATTTACTTTCTCCTGCATCGACCTCTGATACGCTAGTTCATGATTCGGTAGAGAAGCAAGGGAAATCAGCTTTTGCTGGCAGTCTTCGCAAACTCTCCTTGCTCCCTCGCGACACTCTGCCATTTGGTACTCTTATGCGACGAGGGTCGGACGGGAAACGACCGGAACCTCCTCGGTCTCTTACAGTCCTTCAGGACTCGCTGACATTCGGCTGCTATTGGCCGGAGTGTGGCGTTCACTTGAATGATCTCGAATCTTGGAAGGCTCATCAGGTTCCGCATTTACTTTCTTGGAAAGCTAATAAGAATAACGATGCAGTCGTAACACCCAGAATCTCTCATGATACATGAATGGCACTTCCCATATGTCTGCTTATTGTATCCGATCTCTGTACAGGTACATGTTCAATTAGATTCCTCATAAGCTCGGGTTCTATTGTGACATTTCTCGACTTCAAGGTAAAACTTTACCCGCCCTAATCGCCTTCGCCATCTCACTTTGAGCCTCGTCTCTGAGATACCTCGCGTAGATGGGTTCATACTGTTCCCTGTTCTGTTTCGAAATCGTTCAGCTTTCTCAACGAATGACAGAGTGGAAAAGACTCACGCTTATAGTCCTCTTGACACTCGGCCTCTCACACAAAGCCTCTGCATACTTCACCCATGCCTCTCCCGCATCAGCTCGATTGTACCCTCGATTTTCTGTAGCGACCCAATCCCGTGTAACCCAAGGTGCAACGGCAGCATCCACGATGCTGAAATTTTCGCCAAAGAAGTAAGGTCCCTTAACCTGCTGTGCCAACTTCCTTTGGGCTTCGTAAAGCGCCTCTCTCGCTTCGTCCTGCTTCTCTTTAGTTTGAGCTTGGGTGAGACGCTGGTTATTGGGAAGATAGCTCTTGGAGAAGTGATCGATCCAAATTCGAGCCAAAGCCCGTTCACAGGGATCCGAAGGAAGCAGACTATTGGATTGCGACGGATACGCATCCTCCAAGAATTCAAGCAGGACTAGTGATTCATAGAGAGCCCTATCCCGATATTCAACGGCAGGGACGAGTCCCTTTGGATTGATATCTAATATCGGGCGGTAGCCGATGAGTAACAAACTCAGCTTTACTCATGTGGGTGTACGTACCAAGAAAGTATTTCTCTTTTTTGTACGGATTGACCTCCTTATATTGGTAGGGAATGCCTCTTTCTTCCAAGGCGATCCACACACGCTGGACGAAGGGGCAGAACTGAATGACCACCGGCAACGATAATCATATTTGGTCAAGCCGATAGTTGATTTTAGGGAGCCTAATCAACCCTGCTCACCCAGCCAGCCCAGAAGACAAGTTCCTGAGGGTCTTGATGCTTAGCCACTGTTTCAGCAGCAGCACCCGTCGCGTAAGGGTGAATCTGAGCATCCGGAACTGACATGATGCTATTCGCAAGAGGATGCGATGTATACTCCACTGGTATTTATGCCCACAAGCTGACTTGAACTTGAAATAGGTTATCATTTACCCACTTGAAAACGAAAGAATTGCGTCAGAGCTGTCATTATCAGTCAGCCTGATAATATTGACTTTGCTTTGTAATTGCTTAAGACCTGTATGAGTGAGGTGTGACCAGATGACCAGAGTCAGAGTTGAACAACTGACCAGACCATCCGACCAATGACCAAAGTCGAGTGACCAATGACCTGACGACCGTAGGAAAATTGCTGGACGCCTCTAGTTAAGTAGTTGGTTGGTCATTCTTGGTCACTGATGGGTCGTTGTTGACTCCGAGGACTCAGGGACTCGAAGTCAAAAATGGAGATACACTGAGCCGGCAAGTCAATATCCCACATGTCTTATTGAATCTTTATTAAAATGATTATAGTGAAAATACAATATGTTCACAATAAGGTCAGAATCTTCGGTAACGTCACGTTTTAATAAGTTATCAATAGAGCGGCTGGCTTATTGACTCACCGGCCCAGTGGATAGAAACTAGATCCGATGAAATACCATGTCTCCTCTCGTGGACTACCGGGGGGTCGTGGATTCGCGAATATCTCATCTGCAGCTTGCTCTCAATCCCTCATTTTTGGCAGATTCAATGTTGTTCTAACTGCACACAATTCTGCAGTAGTTTTGTGTAAGTACATACAGTAGTTCTTGAGATATGTTTTTGTGGCCTTTGTCACACTTGCCAGAATATGCTGTGTCAGAGTGTAAAAGGCTTAGTAAAGCACCTAACTGTTTTTGTCTTGATTGCATTATAGGTAGTGGTGAGATTCTCAGGCTTTCCCTATGCTCACCCTCCAGGAGCAGTTTATGCCTCGTGAGGCATTGATCAGTCAAAACTCAGGTGCTTATGACAAGCCAGAAGCATACAAGGGCCAGATTCAGGAGGCTATTGACTCTATGAACAGCAGTGGTCATATCAATGCAGCATCAGCTGTTTGTGATTTTTTGGTAAGTAGACACAAGACTGGATTGATCATCTATGATCTTTCCACTGGCCACCTTATCTATTCTCATTTATTCTTGTTCTCTAGAGCAGTAAGTAGTTAAGTTCTCTTTAATAGATCTTGTCGCCAGCATCATTCACGTCGACCTCATGGTCGCCCCATCTCGTAACCTCATCATGATGGCTTGATGCTCACCCATTCAAACATCACTCGGCTGGCGTCGGCTCCCCGTGACAGTTGCGTGACCCACGAAACCCCGGTGGTCCACGAGAGGGGGGACATGGTCCCACTTCGCTCACTCATCCAGGCCTCCATTGATCGTGTACTTGACGACGTAGACGACGGTGATCTTCCTCTCGACCCTTCACTCCCTAGCGACACCACTTCGAGTGCCGCCATTCATACAAGTACATCAATCAAAATCAAGATAGTCGATCCGTTTGATTTTCACAATACCGAGTGGCTCCTCAGTATGCTCATTAAGCGATCTAAACATGTTCTTCATCGAGAAGATGAGATATGCGAGGTGTTGAAAGGAAGAACGAATGGCGACGATAGCGGGGTTATCAATGAAAACACTACAATGGAGGATATCATGCTTAGTGCTTGAATTGTGCTGTGTATTGACTTGAAATGTGATAGATTCTAATCTAGTATTTAAGCGTATTACCCAACAATAGTGTTTAATACCCTTTGAAGTCCAAATCTGAAGTGTGATATCCCTTCGCAACTTGCAATGAAGTGAGCATTGCCCATGGAAGATCGCACTCAAGTGATTTAATGCGAATTTCCATTTTGGGTCTTTGAGCGACTAGTTGCTCGACCAGTCAACAAAGTCAATGACTACGGCTAACTAGTCACTGGCTTGCTCACCGCTGTAAGTGACGAAATCCAGGCAATCCATATTTAAGTCGTGTACACCTCGAACGATTCAGCATCGATACTTGTCATCGAAAGCATTCACGATTTTATAAAC
>KQ962245.1:34280-51956 GCA_001563735.1 Leucoagaricus sp. SymC.cos | reverse complement strand
AAAAAAAAAAAAAAAAAAAAAAAGTGAGTATAGTCTGTGATATCAGTCTTTGGGGAGATGCTTCAGCTATATGAGATGCTTTGTGCAGATTTGCTCATATTAGTGGTATATAATCCATGGATTTCTCAGTAGGAAGAGGAGGGGGAATAGGTCATGGAGGAGATGTGGATATGTTGGCATATAATAGGGTTGGCAACAAAGGCAGCAAGGATAAATTGTTTTTCATTGTGTCTAGAGCAATTTGAATTTGGGGAGTCATATATCCTGATTGGTAATGTCCAATGATAATGCCTCAGACAATGACTTGCATAAGCATCTGCCCTTTATGTTCCAAATAAGGGTGGTACCAGAGAGTAGGCACATCATTGTCATTATTGAGTTTCCATCCATTCATGACTACATCAGGAGACCTATTTTTGAGTGTGCATATTGTTTTCCCATTTAGGATGTAGCATCTATAGGGAGGGTTGTTGTAAGCATCAAGGAGAATAGGATTGATGTAGGGCTTCTCTAGTAACTCTTTGGGAAGAAGGATGGAAAGCAGAATTTTGTTATTGTCTTCTCCTGTTGTTCTCTTTATTTCCCATCTGTAGAAATTTGAGTAAGGCATCGAGTTATCAATGATTTCCTGGGCCATTACACTATTCCCTTTATTTAAGGTTCTTTCTAAGATACCTTCTAAATGAGAGGCCTTTGCATTGTTAAGGAGAGCAGTGGTGATGTTGTGTTCTGGATGATAGAGTTATTGTTGTGTTAATTGATAGTGATCATGGGCAGCATGAGGAAGTGGTGGGAGGATAGCATATATGTTGGCATTTTCTCCTAATCCATAGGGTATAGGGCCTATGATCATAGTTTTGGCATTGTAGCATATTCCTGTAAGTATGTTTGATGGTTCATCTGCATTAGACACTTCCAATATTCTTGTAGGGGTAGTTATCATAGTTGATGTTGTAACTGTCATAGTAGGGTGAAGAATATCATAGTAGATTGCTGAAAGGATGGGTTTGTATAGCTCCTTCTTCATTGCTATTAGCAATTGAAAGTCCTTCTTCATAGTTGTGGGGGCATCGGTGGCCATGCCTGCAATTCCTATGTCAGCTCTGGTCTAGTTCTCTTTGAGCATAGTTAGCATGTCGATAGGCAAAGGGAGGTGATCGGGCTCTAATTCCTCATGAGCAATCATATTGTACTTCAGGTAGTTGATGTTGAGTTTCTCAGTAATCTTTCTGGCCATCAGCAGGGTGTATATTGGTCCCGAAGGCCATGTGGGATACTTGAGAACTTTGTGTGCTGTTTTCTTGAGGATTTCATTGGGCATTGTTTTGAGAAATAGAAGTAGTGGATGATGGTTGATCCACAAGATGAGGTCATTCTTGGTTTGTCAATCCTTGAGCATTCTGATGCACTGTGCAAGAGTGGTTCTCATGTGACATGTCATTGATTTGCTGGTTGTTTCATTATCTCTATCGAGGGCTGTGATTTGTTTGTTGTGATCAGAGATGAGAAAATTGATAATGTGGATTGTTTTCTGAATAGTTAGGAGGGAGATCCACATTTTGAGGTTTGTTTGAGCTTCTCTGTGAGTTTTTTCAGCCATTGAGAAGTAGTGGTCTAGTTTCTTATATAGTTCTTGAAGAGAGTGTGGAAGCTCCTGCAGGGCAGAGAATTGCAAAAGTTACCATAAAGTGATTTCCATCTTGTGAGCTGAGGTGAGTGCCATTTGACAGTTGACCCATAGAAATTCTGACATGAGTAAACCATATTGCCTTTCACAGGTTCTTGATGAGGTGAAGGCTAACAAGACTTTGTCTAGCTTGGTCAGCCTGGTATGAGTAGTGGAGTAGCATTCACACATAATGTATGCTATGGTGTGGGTCACCTAGATGCTGCTAGTTTTGTGCAAGTGCCAATTGGGCTGCGACCTGGACTATAAATAAATAAAATAAAATAAAATAAAAAAATTCGTCGTCAGTGCCTTAGTATCAAGACAGGAATTGAGCATTCATGTTCATTGGTGCTGGCCATTACAGACCACTATAATACATGTTTTGGTACCACATAGCCATGTTCCCTTAAGCTCTGCTGCCTGACTATTTGTATCCTCTTATAATGGGCCAACAAAAGAACTTTCGCAAGAGCAATGCTGCTAATGCTTGAAAATTCCATCATGTCCAAAAACTTGCTGCTGTGACTGTAACATCTGATTCTGACTCCAAAGTTGAAATTCTCAGCAACAATGATCTAATTCAACCTATGCTGGCCTATGAAGAAACCTCATGGACATCTGAACATGGTGTTTCTCATTATGCTGAGAGCAGTGATTGGCTAGAGGAGATGATATCATTAGATGATGGTGACATTAGCTCCAATATTTTTGCTTCTGAGCTAGATAACAAAGCAAATTCAAATAAAGAGGAGAAGGATGCAGATATGGTTGACAGGTTACAGAGGAGCATGGAACATGAAGTCAAAATTCTCAAATATTGGATGGATAGTGTGCAAGAATTCTCTGAGGAGCTCTCAGAATTTGAGGCAAAGGTCAGGAAACCCACAATTTTCAACAAAATAATGAAACTGTGGGCCCAAAATGAGTAGACTAAAGCTGAGAGCCACATCCAGAGCAGTTACACAGGCAAATCAAGAAGGACTCAGTTCAGGAAGGCAAAGGAAGCATGGGAGAAGGCCAAAATTGATGTGAAGGCAAGGAAAAGGTGTGACTCCAGCTTCTTTAATAATCAAATATTAATAAAAAGCTTTAGCAGGGCTGTAAAAGTTATGTGAGAATTTTTGGTGCCACAGTCATCAAGGACATCTAAAGCTGGCAACAAATTAAAAGATGATAATTCCAACAATATTTTCACAGGATATATCTCTGACATCTTTGAAGATAAATCCCAGCCTGAAGACACTCAGAGTGACTCAGATAATGAGAGCACAACCACTTCTTACTTCTGATCTCCTGAACCACCTCCTTCTCTCAAACAATGATGACTTGAAGTTCTATATTGCAAGGCCCACCAGAAGAAGAAAGAGGAATGCTAAAAGCTTCTTCAGCAAGCTCTTTTTGATGTGGAGAAGTTGATTGGATCTAAACAGACAGAGTTTCATGCTGGAAGAGAAGGTTTACAGGCTCGTCATGCATATGCAATCCATGCATACCTCTATATGGTGGTGAATAATGGCCAGTCAGGAATGGATGCTTTGGCAAAGACTGCAGAAGCACAATGCTTCTCAGCCAAATGGGGTTCTTGCCTAATTAGACAGTGGGTGCATCACTGGCTTAAAGAGTACTCTCTTCCAGGATCTCAACATGGTTGTCATATTAAATCATTCTCATTACTTGAAGATCCTGTTGTCTGAGTGGAACTTCAATCATATATCTGATCAAATAAATGGGCCATTAATCCTGAAAAACTCGCCAATTTCTCACAGGAGAAGATGATACCAACAGCAGCCAAAAAATATCTTGACGACATTCTCAACTATGAAATTCCAAAAGGGCTCATTGATTACTTTGAGTCAGAAGTTGTTTCTTGGACTCAACAGAAGCTTGTTGGAAAAATTAGCCTTTGCACTGCCCACCATTTTCTCCATAAAGAAGGCTTCCATTACACTGAATACAAGAAGGCTTTATATTATGATGGTCACAAGTGACCCAATATTGTGGAGAAATGTCAAAAAGAGTTCATTCCAGCAATCCATGAACTTTAACATCAATTGGTGGAGTTTGATCCTGCTGATCTGATAAAGGAGATTAATAAGGACACATCAATTGGAAATTTTGTGGAGTGTCGATTGGTTTTTGTGGCACAGGATGAAATGACAGCTCAAGCCAATGATGGAATGAAGTATGGTTGGTATGAGAATGGAGAGCAACCGCTGAAGAAAAAAGGTGCAGAGCATGGAATTCATCAATCAGATGTAATCTGTGCTACTGTGGGGTGGATGAAGGATGCAAGTGAAACTCTTGAGTATGGAAAAGCTCATGAAGGATATTGGAATGGTGAGCTCTTTGTGAAACAGGTGAGTCATTATTTTGTTCATCATGCATAACAACTGATTTATTTATTATATTCAGCTCTATGAAAAGATAATCCCAACCTTTGAGCAGATTCATGGTCCTGGATATCAGGCTCTAATTATAGTGGACAACTCCCAAGAGCACTGCGCTTATGCCAAAGATGCCTTAGTTGCATCCCAAATGAATTTACAGCCAGGTGGCAAGCAGGCATTCATGTGAAATGGGTGATACCTTAATACCCAAGGTGAGAAAATTGATCAGCCAATGGTATTCCCATCTGATCATCCAACATTTCCAGATCAGCAAAAAGGTGTTAAGCAAGTCCTTGTGGAGCATGGCCTGTGGAAGAACACTCTCAGGTTTGAGTGTGCCACAAAATGTGCCAAGAAAGCAACCAAGTGCTGTGCATGGTGACTTATGGCATCTTAGCCCAATTTCAAAGCACAAAAATCCTTGGTATAGGAAGTCATTGAGGCAGCTGGTCACATTTGTCTTGTGCTTCCAAAATTCCACTGTGAACTCAATACCATTGAGTATTTCTGGGCCTGTGTTAAACGGTATCTCTGAGAACATTGTGATTATACATTCATGATGTTGAAGGAGAACATGCCTGATGCATTGGCCTCTGTCAGTGTCACCCTCATCTGAAAATGGCAAAATCGGATGTTTTGTTGGGTGGATGCTTATCATAGTGGCCTTGATGCTCAGGAAGCTCAACTTCATGTTTGGGCATTCAGTTCAAGGAGGTATAAATCACATTGTCATATTCCTGATGCAGTTGCAAATGCATTAGATTAGATTAGATAATTAGTAATATACCGCTTTTGGAAATACTATCTTAATATGGAAGGTGTGACATCACAGTGCCAATTGCCATGAGATTCAATGAGGTAACTCCTTCAATTTTGGTTGAAAAAAAAAGTTGTCTTTACAATCAGTTCAGATCATAGAAAGGAGTCATTTCTATAGAGGAATAAGGGATTAGATTAAAATGGAAATTTATATTTTGTTTGCACAAAAGTAGTAGTGTCTAGGTGACCTGTACCATAGAAGCAACTGTTGACCTGTAGTAGTTGATGCTGGCAAGTGTTGCAGAAGTGTTTCATATATTGTTATCCTTAAGGGGTAAGTTATCCCATTTAAGTTGTGATAGGGAATAGTTGAGGGATTGATCCAGAATTGCAGCATTCCCTGCAAGGGTGGGAGCTCAGACTGGGTTCCTGTTGATAGTAAAGGAGGTGTATTCTCCATGTCAATTGATGAAAAAGTTGGGTAAGGGTTGGAGAGTAGAAAGTTGAGGTGTTGGTACAGCAGGTGGTATAGAAGGAGTTATCAGCGATGATGGGGCTAGTGTACTAATGTGGTGTATGTTCTTGCCATCTTGACTTTAGGGAATCAGTGTTTCAATAGGAGGAGTATGAGTAGGCTGATGAGTAATCATTTCAAGTAAGTGATCAAGTTGTTCAGTGTCAGTTATTCACTAAGTGTTATTGATAGAGGATTTAGGAGTTGGGGATATGATTAAGGCAATCAGTGTAGGCATTTATATTATCATAGGACATTCCTTGCCTTTTCCAGATTCTTGGGCAGTTCCCAGGTGTTTTCAGATGTCGGGTAGCCTTCCCATTTCATAAGATAGTGGAATCTGTTTCTGATTAGTTTATAATTTACAATTGCCTCTACCTCATAGGTTTCTTCTCTTTCATCTAGGTCAGGCATCAGTCTCTCATGATGTTGTCCATACAGAAGATTTTCTGTATACAGGGTCAGGAGGGATGTGTGGAAGATGTTATATATCTTCCATTGAGGAGGAAGGCATAATTTGAATACTACTGGGGACTTCTTATTGATGATCTTGAAAGGTCCTTCTTGTTTTGGGGCAAGTTTCCTGTATTTTCAGTATAGGGGTAGATTCTTGTTGTTTAGCCAAACCTTCTGTCCTATTTTAAGAGTTGGGAGGTGTAAATATTTCATCTTTCTCATCATTATTTGTCATGCCATATTGTGTGCCGAGAGGGCTTGGTTCCTTGCAGCTATTAATGTGCTGATTCAGAAATTGGCATTGGGGTTGTTAGTCAGACCTTCTTTCCAGGGAAGAGATTTGGGTCATTCTCCTTGATAGAGTTCAAGCAGGGTTTCCTTTCTTCTAGAGTGTGGTCAGTTGTTGTGTATGTATTCATAAATTGCAAGGTATTTACTCCATTTACTTGGATTGTTGGCAGTAAATATTGCCAGATAGGTTTCAATTTCTTGGTTAAATCGTTCTGTTGTTCTGTCTGTCTGTGGATGATAGGCAGTTGAATAGGCAGGTTGAATATGGAGAGCTTTGTAGAGTGCACATATTAATTTGGATGTGAATCTAGAGTCACGATCACTAATGACCTTATCAGGTAATCTGAATCTTTTAAATAGATGGTCAATTAATAATTGAGTGATCTGAGATGATGTAACTATTTTTGTTGTAGGGACTAAAATTATCCCCTTCATTAAGCCATGGTCCACAATGGCTAAAATACTATCATATCCATGGGATTGGGGTAGATCAGTAATGAGATCCATCAAGATCTGAGAAAAGGGCCTCGTCTTCATGGGTCCTTTGATAGGTTGCAATAGTAGATGTTCCAGTCATCATATAATTTTATGCACTTGGCAGTCTTTACAGCCTTTGATGTACTCAATTACATAGTCTCACATATGTGGCCAATAGGCATGAAGTTGTAGTTTGCATAGCATTTCAGCTTGGCCAGGATATCCTGCAGTTGGATGATCATAGCATAGACATAAGAGTCATTGTCATAGTTTGGTATTGTTGGATATAATGGGTATTCCATTTCTATGGGGTATATCCTTCATTGAGGTATCCCATTTCTTTACTTCAATTAATTCTTGTTTATTCTTGATTTCTTGAATTAGATCATCATTGAGGATGCTTATTAGCTCATTGTTGATAAGGGTGATATTGCATTTATTTTGATTACTAGGGACTAAGTCAGGTCTTCTAGAAAGTGTATCAGCTGCGACGTTCTTCTTTCTAGGAATATGCTGTAGTTTTAACATTAGTTTATATTCTTTGAGTGTAGCATGCCATCAATGTTGTTGTGAATTAAGGTCTTGAGATTTTCTCCATCAAGTTAGATTCTTGTGGTCAGTCCAGACTATAACTGGATGTCTTGTTCCTAAGAGATGATGTCGCCAGGTTTTTAAGACATGTATGATGGTGAGTAGCTCCTGTTCAGAACAGTGATAATTCCTTTCACTTTCCATAAAAGATTATGAATGGAAGGCAATGGGTTGTCTCAGACAATGACTTGCATAAGCATCTGCCCTTTATGTTCCAAATTGTTACGATCTTAAGAGCTAACTCAGGTTGCAACAGAGGCAAAGGCTTGAGGGCGAGTAAGGGAAGAATACAATTGGTAAAGCGTAAGGTACATGGATCCACCTGAGGTACTTATATACTACCTACACAGAGTAACAGCATAACGAGGTAACACGAGGTAACTGACACAAGGTAAGCAGAGTACTAGAAAATAGCTACAACCCCTAGACGTGATACTGCACAGAGTAAACTACCCAGAGTCATAACATCACCTCCTCCTCAGGGTTCATATCCTCATGAACAGAGAATATTACTGTAAAGGTCCAACTAGAGTATGAACATAGTGATGGAAGAGATACCTGATGGGAGTAACGATAGTCCTTGGCAATAGAAGAGGTACTTCTCGTGGATCCACAATGTACAGTGGGAAGAGGTGTCGATGGATTACTTCTATCCTTTGATGATGAACTGTGAGAGATCCTTCTTGGCTCGTGCGATTGCAAATTGGGTGTGATGTTTGTCACAGCCAATGAAGAAAGGAATGTTGTTGGGGCCTCCTTTGTAGATGGTGATGTGGCTGGTTTTAAAGCGAGCCTGGGTGTTGGCATAGTGCTGTAGGAATTCGTAAACTACCTGGGCCCAATAGTCATTGTCGCTCTCGCCGTATTTTCGTGTCGTGTAGAATTGGTTGGGTGTGATGAAGTAGGTGGGAGTGGATACCTTAAGGGAGTCAGCATCTTGGCATTGGAGGAACTTATAGAGGGCATGAGTGTCTTCAATAGCTGCTGGTCCTATCATCCCTTCAGCAGGGGTGTCATTGGAGTTGTAGTCATCCATCTCGATGTCTTGTTCCCTGGCCACGTCTGTTGGGGCTTCAGTAGGGTCTTTGGTTGTGGCTGGGGCTGGGGGAGTGCATTTGCCAGTGGGTAATGGAGCAGGGTACGGGTCAGTTCAAGCATAGGATTCAGTGACTTCCGCGATGTGGTTGACAATGAACTGTTTCCCAATGTTGTTACATTCATGGAGGTGTTCTGTGAGGATACATTGGAGGGAGTGTGCTTTGGGCACAAGACGTGTGGTGCAAGCATAGCAAAGGGTGGCTGAGATTCTTTCGACGAAATCTTGAGCATCTGAACCATGGTGGCTTCCAGCACACAATTCAATAACATTCCCTTCCAGGTCTGCTAGGATTGTGGCGAGGCTGTGTGCAGATTCTACAAATGACTGGAGTTGTTCTTCTAGTACTGTGAGGGCATTGATGGAGTGGGTGAGGTCATTGTAAAGATACAGTGGGTCTCGGAGGACTTGGTTGCGTGGTTCTACTTTTTCCATGTCGACACGCTCTAGGTTCGATGTTGCCATTTTCTCTGTTGGTTTAAAGGCTAGTGGTTTGACTTTGCTGGTAGTGCGTTTGGCTGCTTGGAGAGTAGTGGGTAATGGTACTTCAGACTTCCTGGAGGTGGACAAGGGAGTTGTTGCAGTTGGGTAGGGTTTGATGAATGACATTGCAGTCGATGGAATGGTCATTTGGCAGTAACAAGAGAGGCAGTAATAACGATGATGAGAGCGGTAGAGGCAATTGCGAATATAGCAATGTAGACTCATCTGGGAGTGACTAGTACTGGAGTGAGAGCCAGGTTGTGTTGACTGGGTCTGTGGTTCTGATGTGGCTTTTATCTGGTTTTCAAGTTTCACCCCCCTCCCCAATTAGGTTCGCTCTGAGAACCTATCATGGTATTCTTGGATTGCCTCCCCTGCGTTCGACAGCTGGGACCTGGGTAACCACTGATCTTCTTCGTCACCATACCCTTTCCAGTGAACCAGGTACTGGATACCTCTACCTCGTTTTTGGTGACCTTGGATTTCCTTGACTTCCCACTCTTCTTCCGCATCAACCAAATCAGGTGGTGGAGGTGGAGGTTGCTGTTGGACCAGAAACTTGGGTTTTCTCGCCGGTGATAGGAGTGCCTTGTTAAAGACATCATGTATGACCCACTGAGATGGCAACTTGAGACGGTATGCGCTGTTTCCTATGATTTCTGATATGGGGAATGGACTATATCTCTGATAATCCAACTTCTTGCTTGGGCAATTGGATGTGATGTTGGATGCCTCCAGCCACACCTTGTTGCTGACCTGATATTTCCTGGCGTGCTTCCTTTTCTTGTCATATGTCGACGCCATGCTCTTCCGGTTTTGTTCCATGCTCTCCTTTGCCATGTCTCGTGCTTTTGTGAGATTGGCTATGAAATCTTCTACTGCTGGCGATGGGTATGATGCCGATGTGTGGCCTTTCCATGGATGTCTTCCATAATTCAGGAAGAATGGGGAATGGTGCGTTGCCGAGTGTTGTTTGTCATTATAGTGGAACTCTGCTGCTGCGAGCCAGGACGTCCAATCATTCTGTTTATAGGACACATATTTTCTCAAGAAGTTCTCTACTTCTTGATTGATCTGTTCTGTCTGTCCATCAGTTTGAGGGTGATATGCAGTTGACAGAGCTCGTGTGATCCTGAGAGCTTTACATAACTCTTCCATGAATTTTGATGCAAATTGTGGCCCTCGGTCACTAACAATCTTCTTTGGTATACCGTGCAGTTTCCAGATCTGATCCCGATATAGCATGGCAAGTTGTCCTGCGGTTAGTGCCGTGGTGGTGGGTATGACATGTATCATCTTAGTGAAACGGTCAACAATAACAAGAATCGCATCATGGCCATCTGATGGTGGTAACGGGCCAATGAGATTGACAGAGATTTCCTCCCATGGGTGATTGGGCACTGGTAGTGGGTGTAGCAGTGCCACCTTCAGTTCTCTCCTAATTCGTGTCCTTTGGCATATGTCGCATCCATTAATGAAGCTTTTTACATCCCTCCTCATACCAGGCCACCAGAAGTCTCTGGACAAGACTTCTAGTGTCTGATGTTGTCCCAGGTGGCCTGCATCTGGCGTATCGTGAAATTCGTGTATGATCTGGGGTCGCAGTTCCTTTCCTGGTGGAACGTAGATTCTTTTCTGATAATATACCAATCCATTCTCCTCTGAGAACCCTTTGTTGGGGTCTTTGAGTCCCTTGGCGACTTCAGTTTCCTGATATTTGTTGGTTTGGATTTGTCGCTCTATATTCGTAATGAAGGGGGTTTTGAAGCATGCTTCGTGGAGCAATACTATGGGGAGGCTTGTTTCTTCTACCGCCATTGTCCGCCGTATGAAGCTTTTCAGGAAGGTGATTGTTCTATCTTCGTCTTTCCAGTCGGGTTTGTCATGGCGAGAGAGAATGTCCACTTTGGTGTTAGATTTGCCAGGGACATGTCGAATGATGAAATCATAGTCTTGTTGCTTGAGATACTATCACATCTGTCGACCGTTGAGTTTCTGTGGTTCTCTGAAGTATTTCAGGTTCTCATGATCTGTCCATACTTCAAACGTTTCTCGCACATCAAGGAGGTATTGTTGCCATATTTGTAGGGCTTCCATGATTGCGAGGAATTCCTTGTTGTAGATCTCATAGTTTCGTTCTGCTGGGCTCATGGTTTGTGACATAAATGCAATTGGATGCCATTTGCTGTTCTGTTCTTGGGATAGGATTGCCCCGATGGCATATCCTGATGCATCTGTTTCCACATGAAATTGTCTGTCTGGTTGAGGGAGAGCTAACACCGGTTCCTCGGTAATTCGCTGTTTCAGGGTGTCGAACGCATGCTGCTCATCAGATCTCCATTTCCATTCAGTCTTTCCTTTGAGGGTGTTGAGAGGTCCTGCTATGTTGCTAAATCCTTCTATAAACCTTCTATAGAAGTTAACAAAGCCTAGGAAACTCTCAACTCCCTTGATGTTGGATGGAGTGTTCCAGTTCCGGATGGCTTTGATCTTCTGTTGTTCCATCTCGACCTTCCCATTCCCCACTTCTACTCCTAGGATAGGCACTTTCGGCACTTCAAATTCACATTTGGATCATTTGAAGTACAGGTTATGCTGTGCTGCTATCTTCAGGAACCTTAGTGTTCTTTCTTGGAGTTCTTTTTCCGTCTGAGCCAGGATTACGAAGTCGTCCATGTAATTTGTTAGGGTGCCATTGTGAATTATTTCTCTGAAGATTGTGGTCATCATTTGCAAGAATGTAGCCGGGGATTTACACAACCCAAAGAACATGACTGTGGGTTCGAATAGCCCCTGATTGGTTAGGAAGGCTGCCTTCCATTTGTCACCTTCTTTGATATGAACATTATTGTACCCCCAAATAATATTGAATTTGTTGAACAGTTTGGCGTTCTTGAGGTGATCCATGACTTCGCTGATGAGCGGAATAGGTGTTTTGTCCTTGACTGTGTGTTGGTTGATTTTCTGGTAGTCCTGTACCAATCGTTTTGACCCATCCTTTTTTGGTATGAAAAAACATGGGGCGGCATATTGGGACTTCGAAACCCGTATTCTTCCTGATTTGAGATTTTCGTTGATAAATGTGTTGAGCTCTTCCTCCTCTTTGATCATCATGGGGTATATTTTAGCTCTGAGCTCTGGCGGTGCATCATTCATGAGTTTGATTTCGTGGTTCCACTGCGTGTGGTCAGGAAGTCAATTGAAGTTGGTTTTGTTGAATAGATGTGTATACTTCTGCATGTATGGTGGTAAGTTGGCTATTGTGATGGGGTCTGGTTACTTTTCTTCTTCTTCCTCATCTTGTTCTTGGAGTCTTTGGAGGTGAGGTTCGACACATATATTGCGATGTGGAATGTCACAGCTGGGTGGACATCTGGTGAACTTGATGATTCCTTCTTTCCAATCTATCTCAGGGTTGTGATGTACTAGCCAGTCATGTTCCAAGAATATATCTGCTGAATCCAGGGTGGTTACTACTGCT
This sequence comes from Leucoagaricus sp. SymC.cos, assembly GCA_001563735.1. Taxonomy (NCBI): domain Eukaryota; kingdom Fungi; phylum Basidiomycota; class Agaricomycetes; order Agaricales; family Agaricaceae; genus Leucoagaricus; species Leucoagaricus sp. SymC.cos. The sequence goes on along the minus strand of KQ962245.1, from coordinate 39,752 downwards.
TTGAGTTGTTCCTTGTGGCCTTGGGTGTCGAGATCGATGTCAGCATAGTGGGTAATTTGTTTATGACTGCTGAGAGATCCATCTGCATTGAATACTTTGAAGGGTTTGCATATTGGTTTTATAGGGATTCCCAATTCCTTGATCTTGTCTTCTGATATGCATGTATGTGTGCATCCTGAATCAATGAGAGTTTTGACCATTGCCTGTTGGTTTACTGTGGATGTAGTGAGGAGTTCGCACTGAGAGTTTCGTCTTTGAGGAATAATATATTGTGTAGAGTGCGGAATAGAAACTCTATGGTTATAGGCTCGAAAACTTGTGCATCTTATTTTGAGCCTTCTGGAAAACCCTCTTCTTTTGTTTTCTCCTCCTCCTTCTGTACTTCCACGAGTCCTCTAAAACTTGGCTTGTTTTGTCATGGCAACCTGCAGTATTTGGAGATGTGACCAAATTTGCCACAATTATAGCATTGGACTTTGGCTGGAGCACGTGTGTTTCTGGGTTCTGGGCAGTCCTTTGCAAGATGACCCCCCTTTCCACAATTGAAACATCTCGAATCCTTTCTTTCCGAGTATTGAGACGTTATTTGCCCAATTTCCATGGGCTGACCCCTTCCTTCATAGGTGATGCTACTTCTGGTGACATGGTGGTGTTTTATTTCTGTGAACTCGTATCCCTTTCCAACAGAGCTAATTGCGGCGACCCATTCTTTGTATGTGTCGGGGTGATATTCTGTGGGATATCCCAAGATGGTTTTGATAACATCGGAACATACATGTTTCTTTAATAAGAAACATGCGTGGGCATCGTCTGTTTGTGCCTTTTGTTTAAGGACTTCGAACTCGATTAGGAAGTCTTGGACATGCATGCGTCCTTGTTTGAACCCCTCTATTTTCCATTCGGCCTCTTCTTTCCCCATACCATCTGAAAACAGAGTTTCCAACTCCTTGGTCCAAGTTTCCCATATGAAGTCGTCCCAATAGTTGGGCTTCATTGTCTCTTTGACTTGAACTGATGCATATGAACCTGCGGTTCCTCCCTTCAGTCGCGATAACACTGACGTGACTCGGACTCGTTCTTCTGTGATGTCGTTTCCTGCAATGTAAAACAGCATGCTGCACCACCAATCCTCCCATTTGGTCCTTGACCCATCAAAGTAACCTGGTTTGGATATATATGATTTGTGCTGTGTTTGAACTATCGTCTGCGTGACTGGTGCAGGGAGTTGTCCTTCATGTTCTTGAGATATGTCTGATTTCTCTATCTCCGTTTCTTCTGATGTCGATTGTCTGCTGATGCTGAGCGATCCTAATACTACCGATAGGTGTTCTAAGTCTTGAGCAGATCCTCCTTCTGCTTCTTCATGTTCTGGCTCAGGTTCTTCTTCGTCTGTTTCCATTGACGATTCTTCTGGTATTTCATTGTCTCATTCTTCTTGTAACAGTTGCTGTACGTATTCCTCATCTGCCAGTTGCTCAGCTATGCTTGCTGCTAAAGCCTGCTGTCGTTTCCTTCTGACAGGGTCGTCCTCACTGTAGGACCGATTTTGTTTATGCCTTTGTTCCGTTTGGCAAGGTGAGTTGGTGATGCTTTACCAAATGTTACAACCTTAAGAGCTAACTCAGGTTGCAACAGAGGCAAAGGCTTGAGGGCGAGTAAGGGAAGAATACAATTGGTAAAGTGTAAGGTACATGGATCCACCTGAGGTACTTATATACTATCTATACAGAGTAACAACATAATGAGGTAACACGAGGTAACTGACACAAGGTAAGCAGAGTACTAGAAAATAGCTACAACCCCTAGACGTGATACTGCACAGAGTAAACTACCCAGAGTCATAACACAAATAAGGGTGGTGCTAGAGAGTAGGTGCATTGTCATTGTTATTGAGTTTCCATCTATTCATAACTATGTTGGGAGACCTATTTTTGAGCATGCATATTGTTTTCCCATTTAGGATATAGTATCTATAGAGAGGGTTGTTGTAAGCATCAAGGAGAATAGGATTGATGTAGGGCTTCTCTAGTAACTCTTCTGGAAGAAGGGTGGGAAGGAGAATTTCATTATCATATTCTCCTGTCATTCCCTTTATTTCCCATCTGTAGAAATTCAAGTAAGGCATCAAGTTATCAATGATTTCCTGGGCCATTACAAGCAATCTCATCTGTTCATGTTATGAAAATCCTTGGAAATTCAACATATGGACTCCTACTGCATCAAAAATGACTGCTCTACTGATTGTGTGTCATTCTGCTTGCTACCTATAAGTGCCAATTATGGTTTTTTAATGGTGCCTGCAATATCAAAAAACTCAAACTCCTCTGCCAAATGCAGTGCAATGCAGTGCTCTGGATTACTGGTGCTTTTTCCACCTCACCATCTGGTGGCATTGAATCTATTGCTGATCTTATTTCTATACACCTCCACCTCAAAAAATTAGTCAAGTGTGCAAGTCTTCACTATGCTATGCTTGATGTATCCCATCCCATCTATACTCTCTTAAGCACTAACAATGCTAAGAGAGCTTTACCTCATCCAAAATCTCTCAATCTCATGTCTGACAATCACTGACTGTCTATTGTGTTGAAGGGTCTTATGTAATTGTGAGAGGGGAGTGTATTGGGAGGCAAAAGGATGAGGAATACAGGAGATTATCTAGGGTATTTATATGTTTTCTACATCTACCACAGAGAACAATGGTGGATTAATAAACAATAGATGTTATAGTGGAATATATTATTGTGTTATATATCACTACTTGTGTCATGGACATTTTATGATTGTCTAAATATAGAAATCACATTTCAACATATTGAAGGCCCCATTGTTGATGCTGACAATATACTCAGTAATATTAGTGAAGTTTTCAAACCTCTCAATCCCTTTAACTACTCTGGTCATCACTTATTAGACAATTTCACTGATTGATTTTCTTTCTTTGATTACAACAGGTCAAATCCTAAAGAACTCAGTGCCCATATATGAAAACTCAATGTTGCACTCCTATCTGTCCACTCTTCCCCTAATGCCACCATTATCATTATTGATGGTAGCTTTTTTTTTTTTTTTTAAATTAACAATTTATCATGCAGTGCTTGATTGCAGTCTATGTCTAACTAAGTACAACTTAAGCTAGGAAGTCCAAACTCAAAGCAAAACAAAACTAAACTGAATAAGCTCATATATATGAGCAGAGAACTGTAAAACTATCAGAGACCAGAGATCACAGCAGTACTATTACAGAGATAGAAAAGAGAGAGACAGAGAGAGAAACTAAGTCAATACAGAGGAACTTACCAGTAGACCAAAGAACAGAATCCCTGATGTACATAGAAGTGGAAAAAGAGAACAGTTTGACACAGAGATATTAGGACATAACCCAGCATATCATATAGGAGTAGCAGGCATGTTAAGCCTAAGAGATGACATGGAGATGCTAATGCAAAGTCCAGCATGTCATCATGGAATAGTTTGTGAAGGAATGTGAAGTGGGCATCAGAATGGAATACAAATGTCCAAGGATTGTATGATAAGAAGTTGACAAACTCTTTAAGAGTGTTAATAGGCTTATCTTCTCAGATATAGAGAAGATAAGCCAGAACAATGTGCTCATGAGATTTCATCCAGAAACTACATTGGCATTGAGTGGAATCATAAGAGAAGAATTGGGACTGATATGTCCCAATGGGCATGTAGTTGGTAATAGTATGGACTGTGCATGTGACAATGTTGAAGTTAATGACACAAGAATCACCAGGGTCAAGAGAATAGGAGGCACATAACTCTTTGAGCCAAGAGCCACCAGAGTGATATTGTGGTAGTATAACACCTCTCTTGAAGTGCTTACTATAGAGCATAAGGAATGAGCACCCATAGTATTGGGCATTATTGAGAAAATTGTTTTGCCACTGTTTGAGGCATGAGTCAGTAGTGGCTTTGCATTTGTATAACATGGAGATGCTAGGGTGCAACCCAGCATGTTAATAGTTTATCTTGGCCATAAGATGGACTTTACAAAGAAGGCAGCATAATAAGCCAGACTTCTCAAAGATGCAGTTGCAGTCATATAGAGCAGATTTAGAAGGAATATACCAAAATGATATATATTTGAGTTTAGATTGCCCTAGCTACAGATGTAAGGCATAGTCTGCAGCAAGTTGATGATAGCTTACCCAACAACAATAACTATCAAGCTAATATATGCTACCAAATATGGTGCAATAGTAGTCTACTCTATTCTCATGCTCTAGCCTCTGATTGATGTACTTTATCAGAAGCCAAACTTGCTGCTCAACAATTCAGCCTATGCAAAACTCTCTTTTCTCTACCCAAGGTAGATTCCATTATCATACTCACTGACCACATCATCTCTTCAAATTATTTGTTGGATCTTGGCATCCACACAGGTCAATTTTACTTACTTGCAGCAACCTGGGCCCTATGCCCTTAGCTAAAACAATCTTGACTCAAACATGTCTCGTTCTGGTATGTTTTATCCAAATCCATCTTGTGTGATTGCAATTGCACATCTAAGAAGCCTAGCTCTTCATATTGTCTTCTCTGCAAAGTTTACCTCATAGCCAAATCTAATTATAGACATGCTGTGTTGTACTCTAGCATCTCCATATCTTACAAATGCAAGGCTGTTACTGATGCTTGCATCAAAAAATAGCAAAATAATTTTCTTTCTAATGTTCAATATTGTGGATGTTCTTTCCTTATACTTCACAGCAAATACTTCAAAGATGGAATTATACTCCCTAAATATCACTCTGGAGACTCTTGGCTTTGAGAGTTTCATGCTTTCTATACTCTTGACCCTAGTGACTCACTAGTCACTAACTTCAACATTGTCACATACACAGTATATGCTATCATTAACTATATGCCTATTAGAATATATAGGTCCTATTTTTTCCCTTGTAAATCCACCTGATGCCAGTGTGGCTTTTGGATGGAGTCTTGTGAACACATTGTCATTACTTGCCCTCTCTACATTTGAGAAGACAAACCTATACATACTCTTAAAGAATTTATTGATTTTTTTTTAATAATTCATAGGCATTTGTATTCTATTTAGATACTCTATTGCATATTCCACCTCAAACTATCCAATGATGTGCTGGACTTTGTATTAGTGTCTCCACATCCCCTTCTCACAAGCAGACTCCTACTACTTCTATTTAGTATGCTGGATTGCATTCTAACATCTCTATGTTATAATGTTTTCTTCTTCCTCTTCTGTGTGCACTGGGAATTCTGTTCTTTGGTCCACTGGTAAGTTCTTTTGGTTTGACTTGAGTATTTCTTAGTCTTCTCTTTATATCTATAATAGTACTACTGTGTCTCTTTGCCTCTGGTAGTTTTACAATTTTCTGCTTGTTTATGAGTCTTATATATGTTTCTTGTGGTTTCTGTTTCAGACTATCCTAGCTTGTATTTAGTTAGGTGCAGACTGCAATCAAGCAC